>JAODAC010006540.1:69383-87406 GCA_027575185.1 Mimaenictus wilsoni
GCAACCAACTCAACAATATCCTTTCATCAAGCATTCTCCTTCTAAAAAACTTAATATAGTATCAAATAAGTAATAAAATGAAATTGACAAAATACATCAATTTGGACAATTATTGAAGTTGATAATATTAGTTTCATTCAAATTATCAGTAATATCGAACAACTAGAGGCAAACATTCAATAAATACTAAACGTAAATAGCTTTATTTATCACGGTCAACGAGTCGAAAACATATTCGAACCTCCGGCCGAATATTCAATTAAAACTTTACATTTATAGAGTTATTTCACAGAAATTCGATCAAATGTAGCCCTTGATGACGTTGTATAATACACACATTTTTGTGTGTCCACATAGTCAATAGAAAATCACTATGACTGAAAATTGGTTGTTTAATTATTTTGAATATGTGTACATAGAACGCGATCCACAGCTAATGACCCACTTTGAGGGCTTGCTGAGCGCCACATTAATTCACGCTTAATTAGCCGTCAAACTATAAACTAGACAAAGTTCTGCATTAGCCTGGTACAGGCTCCATGCATATTATGGACAGCTAACAAGCAAATCACTACAAAACAAGTGCAAGTAATGAAGGAATATTTAAGGGTAAATTTTCAATGGAAACCGATGAAAAAGTTTATTTCATAATTCTCTTATAAAAGGAATATTATTAGTTTATATTAATTAGTACATCTCGAATATAGATGAATAGGTACTCACCTATATGCCTGATATTTTTGATTTTATTTCAATATTTCATTATTTTAATAATTATTTTTAGTGTGTATAAAACCGAATTTATGGCAAACATTAAATAATTCTGCCAGCCTATTTTGATAATTTACTTTACCTCTGTAAAATAGAAATTCCGAGTTATTCAAAATGAAAATTTTATTAAAGCAACATTTGTCTTTTTCAGGTATTGGCAAAAATGTTAAGCAAAATTATGTAATATAATCGAATGATTTGGCTGTCGGAGTTTTGTAAAACATGTTATGAAATGTTGGTGAATAAAGTTTTGCCATACTTCATTGCAAGTTTTACTTATTTATTACAAAATTGTACAACGTACGTTTCGCTTTACAGCATCGTCAGGTACTCGTCAGTACCCGTCAGTAATCTAATCCAGACCTTACTCCCGCTCTTTGCCGATCCGCATCTTGCTCTGGCCATTACAATTTTTTCGCCAACCGTTTTTTCTCCGCAGTCAATGTAAGTCGGTCTCCTCCCTACTATCTGCACCGTCTGATACCCTACCCAGGATTACGCACTGCTCTTGTCTCGTATGCTCTTCCACCTCCTGACCTGTTATTCATACCATTTCAAATACCAGCTAGCCATTATCCCATAAGCACAGCCACCTCAAGTTCCGCTCTACATCCATACCATTTTCACTAATTAATCCTGTCCCATTCGCCCTAGACACCATATTTAGCCACCCTATACATCGCCTCTCACTTTACATTCATTTTCCTGCCTCATGGAGGACTACATAATTGGGCATGGGCTTGCTCTCTCCATAGAATATTCCTTTCATACATTCCCCACACTTCTACTCCATCAAGAAAATGCGTATGTAATGATGACCAAGGTTCTTTTCATTTAAGTCCACAACTTTAGTATAAAAATCCCAATTGTTGAAAACTTGGATTAAATTAAATTGGAATTAATGTGCGAGCGTAGTAGCCCAGTTGGTAAAATCGCTGCTTACCACGCAGGGGGATCCAGTGGTCGCTCCGGCAACCATATTAACATCTGTGGTTGTCGTTATATCTGTTGTTGTTCTTCTCCCTGGGCAAGGTTAGAAACCTACCCAAAGGGAATTAATATGCTCATAGTTATTCAGAAAAATTATGGAAGAATGACATGCTATTGGCCTATACAAGGTCAGCGACAAGGCGGATGAACGAAAAAGAAGAAGGAATAAATGAAATATTTTTACAAATTACGAAAATGTCATTCTGAAAATTTCATGTAAGCTCAAAATGAAAAAAGAACAAATTTAGAAAACGTCCACAGTAAGTAGTTTTTTTCCCTGCCTTCCCCCCAAGCCTCCGCTTCTCCGCCGCTAAAAAAATTCTCGCATATATTACATGGTGGATTCACAACACCCTTGAAATATTTCCGCCAGGTCTTGCACGAGAAGATGAGGAATAAGTAGTCAGCGTGGCACATCGTAGCGACAGCTATAAATCGCACATTTTAAAACGTCCCATTCTCAACCCTGCCGGCTCCACAACTCCACATGCTCGCATTTCTTACTTCCGCCTAGCCAACAGGCAAACTGAAGGAGTCCCAGAAGACTATATCAAAATAGGCGTCTCTTCCGGGGGTAGCAGGCTAAAATTACATGCGCCACGTGCGCACGCATACAATCATACAGGTATTACGCGGGGGAGGCACGCGCAAATGCCTGTCGTCGTACTTTTCCAGTACCAACTGTCGGTAGGTCCATGATGTGCACCATTATTTATTGCACAGCTGTGTTAATTTTCACTCTCCATTTCCGTATTGTCTATTGCCGTCGCGTTATGCCTACGCGTTCATCATCGTGTCAGAACGGTGGCGCTAGAGAGGTGGGCTCACGTCGTTTGTGTGTGCCAGTGAATTTAAATTGTAAATTCTCGCACATGCTACTCTTTGTCGCTGGGAATTGGTGGCGGCATTAAATCAAATCGGGTTTCAATCTTTTCGAGCATCGAACGGAATGTGGAATTTCCATTCCACTATATTTCAATCAATGTACTGTGCCATGGTGAAATACTTCTATTGGCTTTGAGTTGGGTTCATTGAGCACTTCCAAAAGCACCAATCGGTAATTTATTGCTATTAACGATTGTAAAAAGAAAGAAGGGATTAAAAGATGAAAGTGAGTAGCATTTGGTTGTCTACTGTATTGCCTATTATAAAGCAAAAGGCTGAATACTAAAGTTCTAAGGAAGTAAAATCTTCATAATAGAATAAATACATTAATCTGGATGTTTTGTATGTTATTATTAAAATTCCAATAGCCATGGACAGGTAAAGTAAGGAATATAGAACACACAGCTGAATGCCAAAGTTCTCCATTCAGAAAAGTGAAATCTTTATAACTTTCGGAACAAATACATCATTTTAGATTTTTGGGGTAAAACTTCCTTATGCGCGCTTGCCTAACAATCAGATTTCAACTGCATCACCGTTTGTTTCTCTTGTGGTGAATTGAGTTTTATTTCTTGTCATTTTGTTTTAATAAAGGCGTTGTCGTGTTCGAAATCGTGGACTTTATGAACAGAGACGTTAAGGGGTGAGTGGTACACTTCGACTAACTCAAGGAATTTAGCATAAAAAGATCCTGTTAGGTCAAATCCCGTGAATCACAGGGAAATAAACTAATGATATTAAATACGGCGACGACTTGTATCACGGTCTTTAAATCAATCACAATAATTACTAGGGTATCTAATTATGAAATCGGTGCTTAAACAAGAATAATATATTTAGCAGGCAATTTTATATACGGCTAGTCTAGATCCTTAACTTGCTAAAGTAAATTCATTGTAAATCGAAGTTTAACGCTTACCGAAAGAAAGTTCTTCTTTGTTTTTGTAAAATTTAAAATGAGTAGCCTATTGTGTTGCGCAGAATAAAGCAAACAGCTGAATGCCAAAGTTCTTCATTCAGAGAAGTAAAATCTTTAAAACTCTGTTTTGTCTGTTATTATCAAAATTCAATTGGAGATGGACAAGCAATCGACAATTTAATATATTGCTTATTTTGTTAAAGTAAAATTATAGTAAATTAAAGGTTACTCTGACATCTTATCACTTTTACTTCAATTTAAACATCATTTAACTATTCCATTAAGAATATTATTATTAAGAATTGAAAAAGGCAGATTTTCATAATAATGAAGGTACTAAAACACAATTCTACTCTGTGGGCATTTAATTTATCAACCCTACCGCACTTAATCTTTTTTCCTTCCATCTACTAAGTAAGAAAAAACACTCTTTCGGGGGCTATATAAATAAAAAATTAACAAAAACCTTCGACTTTGGCGCAGCAGCCATCAGCAAGTAAAAGTGGCGTAGAATAAAAGCGAGAAAAAGCTACAAGCCACCTTTTTAGGAGCCATGTTCGGACCTTGTTTGGACAATGTGCGAGGCAGGACCACGACAGGACTTAATTGACGTCTAGGGAGGCGTTTTTAACAGGCCTGCACGAGTTTTAATCTCAAGGTTTGGGCTTTTAATCTGAAAATTACTTATTTACCATGTACGTCGGCGAAACAGCCAAAGAGGGGTTCCGGTTTGATGGCTTGTCGTCGCGCCTGGAAAATTATAGGCTCCAAACTGTGTTGTTATTTTTTTACCTTTGATCGTACCGCCAAGGGTGTGATGTTTACTCTTAATTTATCCACACTGCTGTAAAAAGTGTAAAAGGTTTACGTTTATTTTGGCGGTGTTGAATCACGCCTTGGGATATTTTGCATGTTGAAAGACGCAAAAAAGTATTAAGAACGCCTGAAAAACTGGAATCAATCTTGCGGTTTTCTAACTTTCCTAACTGACACAGTTCTGATAACTTCTAACTTATTGCTTGAAAATGCGAGGTGCAATTATCGTCTATTTTTGCAGACGACTTTTTGCAACTCCTCGGAAACAGTCTGAGCTCGGCAATATTGCTGCAATCACGTTTTTGTACCGCTTGTTGAAAACAGAGTTTTTCAAGATATTGAAAATCAAGTCTAATGTTGAGCGTAGACTTTTATCCTATTACACTGTTTTATCATTTAATTGTTTGCGACGCTTCGTATCGTCTGTGTTTTTTTTTCAATTGCCCCCATTGACAGATCCTCAATTGAAATGTGGGCAAATCCATTCAATTACGCGATTATTTGAGCGAAGCTCGCTAAGGGTGTCGATTAGCCGATTAGTTCCGATAATTTACTTCCTTTGTTCCCATGGATCGCGCTTCGATTTGGACGGCGCCTCGCAAATCTAAGCGTCATTCTTGTGTTTTATACGCGCTTTGGCTCGCAATTGTCGGATCTGATTTAATTTAACGCTCTCTGGTTTACTTAGACGAGGAGGAGGTATTTCTATTCGTCGTATTCCAATAGCCTCCAACGGATATGAAAAGGATTTATTTTCGAAGTTTGTCATTTCATCATCAAAGAGACTAAAACTAAGCGAAAGTCCTTTCCGTCTCCTTTGTGGCAAGCAAAATGGGAACGAAAACAAATCAATAAATTAAATGTAATAAATGGGAAAGCGCCGATTTCCGAATAGTTTCATAGAATACGAATCTTTTCCAAAGGTATGCAGCAAAACTTGGAAAACAAATAAATTTTTATTACCTGTCAATATCAAATCGAATAAGCGGTCATAAGTTTGGCAGTTTAATGTTCACTTTTACGTGAATGAAGTTTTATGAAAAATAAAATTTAATAACCTTGATACGACCGTCAGTGACAAGCATAACTTGTGTCCAACGATCAGGAGAAACATTATAGCGTTGTTAAAGGGAACTTGGAAGATAAAGCACGCCCGCAACACAATTTCGTTAATTGGTATTTATGTAAATACGGCGCCATAGTGCCATGCCACAAGTGGAAATTTATTATTATATTGCGTGCGGTTCGCTGGTACCTTTTGCACAAACTGCGTGCGCGCCATTCCTGGGCCTCCCCCAACCACACTATCTTGGTCTTTGTTCTTTGTTCGTCCTCCATGTTCATGGACACTGGAGTCTCGCTGCTCTTGCGTTGGTCTCATGAGCTGTGCTTGCAGAATCATTACGCGTACGGCCACAATCCTAACACGCAATTTATGGACTTTATAGTTATCTTAAGTAATCCGAATGAGGAGAGAAAATGAATGATTGTTATTGCGGTTCGCGCGGACTTAGTCCTCTCCAATTGCTACTAACCTAGAGCAGTTCATTCAAGATAAATGGTCCGGACAGTTCTCAGTGTAATTCGTTTCTTAAATGTTGCATTTTCTGTCCTACTAACATTTTACAGCAATTGTCGTAATGAATTAGAGGGCATCAGGTTTTTTGAAGCCGTGGGACATCTGTAGGACGATTAACTTATGTTGGAAGTCTTACAATTAGAAGTATTTATGTCGAAAGAATGATAGTGGGAAAAGTAGATCCGACATCCTAGCGCATGATAAGGAAAGGCAGAGCTTGGCAGGATAAAAAACATGCCATTACTATCAAATTGGACTTTGGTGCACACTGACAGATTGTAACTGATACTAATTCATACTGTTTTCAACTACCACTTCAAAAATTAATGCTGCTTTATCGAGGAGTATTACTGAATAATTATCTAATCTGTTCATATTTCAAAACATACGAAGTAGTCTGCATCAGAATAGTAGAATGAGCATGGAATGCCCGAGAAATAGTCATTCTATTACCTTTTTTATATATATCTTTTAAATATTTTTACCAAGTATTACCTTTACTTTTCTGATATCGATGTGCCGGATATCAAATTTGACACGACCACATTTGCTGCTTCTACTTGTTAGCCCTACTTACAATTAGATCTACTTCATTGTCACTATTTCCAGTTATTTTATATTGAAAACAAACATTATCTATATCAGTAATGAACGTTTGAAAAAGAATTGAATATAACTATTGATAGTAGTCGATACGTAGTAAATCGAACAAAAGTAATGAACGTAAATTATGTAAACATCTTCTTCTTGCGCAATTAAGGTTATTGTCACCAAGAATATCGGAATCAGAAATAGACTCAACAAAAGTTACAAGTTATGATTCAAAATCGAATGTCAACGAGAAGCTCACGCAATGCCACATACTATAAACACATTCCCGCCTTCACGTCTGATATGAAAATCAAAAACTATACTGAAATGTGTTCATTGTATAACAAGAGTAGAGAAAAAAAAAGTACCAACACTGATCTATATCATAATAAACTGTTTAATACATCATTATCCAATTGTTGGCTCACTGCACATTTTCATATTTTCAACATACATAATATCACCAATCCATTTGAGATTATTGGGACTATTACGATTGAGTGGCTTTGAATTAGCAGCTTTCAGTATATCCTCACAAAGTTGAAGGTAACTTTGAACCACTCAATTTGAGCTTTGTATCTCCCACCGTGTTCGTATCTAAATGCTCAAGCTTTTGGTTGATTTGAGGTTGGCCAACTTTAGAACACTCCAAGTTAACTCCCCGTTTCAGATATACGTGCCCGGGCCAAGTTGAAACCGACTCATTTTTTAATTCACAACTTTTTAATTCCTCACTTTTCCACGGCCTGCTTTTTTGTATATGACACTCTCCGAAAAGTTCGCGGTTTCGCCAACCACGCTGATACACTCTGTGCCAGATGTCCTGGCCCTGGACGGGTTTTTGTAAATGAAGAGGAAGCAATCAAAAACTTTTCACTTCCACCACACTGGGATGAGACACACTTTCCGTTTCGTTTGAAGAGAGAACCGACAAAGAAATTGATAATGAAAAGGGAAAATTAGGTTTTGAAAAAGATTGCAGGCAAATTGGAGTTGAGAAAATTTAGCCGTTTGTAAAGTTCCACGAGGTACTTTCCCAGTAATGGCTTGATGCATGGTAAGAGTGTATTTGGGTATGATGGATGCATAGAACAAATGAATTTCCTATCAATGCACCTGACATAATATACAATATCATTTATATTATCCTAGCCTCCGGTGTTCTGATATAGGCAGCATTGTTGTTTCCCTACTTTCACACGTCTCTCCTCCCTTCGTTGCCCTAGTACAAATCGGTTCCAAACAGGAATAGGGATTTCCGGGTTTCTCGCGTTTCCTGGTGTGCGTGTGCCCTAGTAACACATAGTGAACGCACTGCGCTTAGCTGTTTGTATGGTGTAAGCGGATGCACGCACACACATTCCCAATGCGTGGTAAAATCTGCAAATCGAAGCATCCCCAACGCAACGCCTCCATCATTTCCACAGTTGTGCCCTCGTTGGAATATGTTGATACACTCATGAGGAAATCGTTGAATCATGTCGAACTTATCCTTATCCTTATCGCTATCGCAAAATGGCTGTTGTCATGTGATTTCCATACGAAGCGAAAACGGAACTAAAATTGATTTATTATTACGAATATCGCATCAATATAACCACAGCCTTTACTCATATTCGCATACACAAAATATTTGCTAAGAATATGAAATTTGCAAAAAGTTAAAATGGGAAATTTTCCCCCGTTTGGCGCGCAAACAAAAGCATTTCAAGTACGAAAATATGACTTGGAAAATACGAAATACTACACGGAGCGTATGAAATTTTTATTTTCCATTAAAGTTTTTCGCGACTTACATTCGCCATCTATTCATCCATCCATCCATGCCCGCCTACGTCGATGCGTTTTACGTGCGGAAAAGTTTGGCGCATGAAAAACTTTTAAACCTCCGTCGCAGTCGGGCGACCCGCCAGTGTCTTCCTCCTACGCTTTCGCTAAATTTTTGTATTTTTCAGTTTGTCGAATGGAGTTTTTGCTAATACCTTTTGCAATATAGCTCCTGAAATATGCTGGCGTCGAGCCCGCAAAGCACGCTGTGCTGAGAGCTATGAGATAAAACCATTTTAACGATTGAGAAAATAAAGAAATCAAGATTATCCTGAATGAAAACCTGCTCAACCAATCTATAATAAAACAGATATTTCACACAAGTTTTATATATTTTAGTGTCAAGAAGACAATATGTAAGTAGTAAATATGCCAGCGCATAGAATGTATTTTATACATTTTTAGACATAAAAAGCAGTGAGCATAAAGTTGATTGCGACTGTAAAATATGCACCAGAGATAAAATGAATAAATTTGGCAAATTTGAATGTATCCCAAACGATTTCAGGGTACTGAATTGTAAATTAGAATACCCCATTTGCAACTGTTTGTTTTCTTTGTTTTTTTCCTGTTTTAAAGGTTTTAGATTAAGAACCTGGTGTTTATTGTTATAACTGATTATTTCTTGCTGATACCTGAATAATCTAAAATGGTCAATTTCAAAATTCAACAATATAGAAACGAGAAAATGTTGATTTTACGACCGGGCTACATTTCGAGTATGCGACAAATCGCCGAGCTCTGATGTACGCAGATGTGTTCATGATATATTAATAATATATTCATGTTATAATATTTTCAAAAAGATGAAATTAACTTTCAGAAAAAATATATTTTAATATAAGGTAATATAAACAAGATAAGTTGTGTCTGCACACAACAACGCCGTGAAATCGAGCCGAGTTTCGTGCTTTTCGACATCTGATCGCTGAATCGCGTTAAATATGTCCGCTTTCATTGAAACCAATATAATATAATTCTTATAAGAAAACGCTCGCATCCAGGGTGTTCAAGAAGCAATTTCGATAAAACATGACCGGTTAAAATCAAATTGACAACTTCCCCATAACGATGTTGGACGATTTCTCCTCATGCGGGGGATAAGGTGAATAACTTTATGTTGAGAAAAGAACGAAACAAAAAAGTTAAGCAGTTCTCAAGATGCATCAAGGCAAAAGTCCCGAATTTTGGAATTTGTAAAATCGAATCACCATGTGCGGCATCTGACGCGTGCGCAACGGCACTCAGTCTGCACACCTAAGAGCCTAAGACTTTAAAGCAAGGCTTCACAACCAATACGTGACAGAAGGTATATCCTTCTGTCACCATTAAAATTCGGCAAGGGCTTACAATGTTGCAGGAAAAAAGAGATGCGAGATTAATGATGCATAGGCCGTGATTCAATAGAAGTTTGCAATAAGGACTTCAGTATATAAAGAAATTCAGCCTCTCCAGTGACAAGTAAGCCAGCCTGAATGTCCAGAATTACATACCATATTTACTATTTTCTGACTTTTCCCGGTAGTGGTGATTGCATAACCAAGCGAGTTTACTTTCCCAAAAACGTGACAATACCGCTACTTTTTAATATGCTTCTAATTCTACCGAATTATATATTCAGTGGGAAGCAGGGACCATGTTATATCTGTATAGTAGTTTTAAAATGACCAGGTGTTTTACATGTCAGTAATTCACATCAGCTGGATTTTGCTTGGAGCCTCACATCCACATTTGAACAATATATTCCATTTTATTTCCAATATATTTCAAATTTTAAAATGTGTACATTAGAATTTACACAACAATCCTACAAAAATGTTCAGACCATCGCGTCAGTTCATATCAGTATATTTATAGAAAAAACAAACAAACAAAAGAATAAAAGAACCAATGTTAAAATGAATAATTTAAACAAATTTGAATGTATCTCAAAAGATGTGACGGTACTGAATTGTAAATTAGAATAACCCCATTTGCCATCGTTTGTGTCCTTTGTATTTTTTTCTCTCCCTGTAAAGGTCTAGCCTTAGCAGGCTGAATTATTTACGTTTATTGTTATCGCTGCTTGTTTGTCGTCAGTATGGGGACAATCCGGGTGTTGGGAATGTAGCACGTTTATCTCTGCTTCCTTTTATACCTTTTCGCACATTGCACTACATTTTACAAGGTTCTACACCATGCTGCCTGTATTTCTACTTTGTATGATCTTCTTTTGCGCGTTTAGTGCAAATCCTGTAATGTCAGAGTATCACATTGAAGATACGTTTTATCTAACGCTGTTGTCGGAACAGGAGCAGCCCCCCAGTTCCAACCCTAGCTCATTGCGACGAAATTCCGTGCGGCACGAATGCACTTTTACAACAACCAACTGTGTACCAAGTTTCGCCATTACATTTATCAGTCGTACGTGCATTGTGCCAGCAGCGGCACAATATCCCTGAGCGCGAAAAGGTGGATGTGGCACGCGGTGCGACACATCACTTTCACTCGGCGCACTTCCGCACGGAATGCGCTCGTTATCCGGGGGCCCGAGAACGGGACATTTGTTGCCTCTCTGAATACGCGACACACGCGGGGCACACGCGTGCTGCACACTTAGCGTTCTCGTTGTAGATGTCCGCCGTGTGTCTTCCTGCGTCCTGCAAGCACTAACGCTAACGCACTCGCGCGTAATGTCGCGGCAATAAAGCTTGGCCGAATGCTACAAAAGGACGCAGCACTACTCCTTGGACTGAAAGAGACAAAAGCTAAATTCACCAACGCTTCAGCACACACACCGTGCATGAATAAATGAACAAACACAAACACCCAGCGACTTTGCTCGTAAAGAAGGCCACCACATTGTTGAAACATTATGCTCATCCTTTATTCCTTTATTTGTTTAGACCACACCGAAAGAGGTCGAAAACAACGTCGGCCAAGTTGGAACAATTGCCTCCTTTCAACTGTACTTGCCTTGCCTGTAGGACATGTATAAAAGTTATAGTTTCTGATAATGACATGGATATACAATCACAATGGAAACGACCCTTTCATCTGATTCTACCATGTGGACCTATAAAACAAGAGCGTAAATAACGGGGTCGTAATGTGTTGCTAGACTACATTACTTGAAACAATTATATGTTAGCTGTACATGTGGACTATAATCCTTCCAGAATCCTTCAATATGGGACATTTGAGAAATGGAAGTTAATGTGTTCACAGGACCCAAACGAAACCCATTCCTCTAGCCAAATATGTAAAATTGAGTGAAACTAAAGAATGCAACCTCGAAGTTCTAAGATTCATCGGTATAAAAATATACCCACCTCACACTGTGTACATTGGAGGTTATCTAGCATATTGGCGAAAATGCATGTTCTACCTGATATTATAGCAGATACCCTGATGATGACTTAATGTGCTTAATACAAATTGACGAATGCGCCCCTTAATGGTAATGTCTGTTCCTGCTGATTCTAACATGGGGACTCATGAAACAATGGTGCCTCCGTTCATATTGTGTTTCTGGATTATACTACTTGAAACAATTATAGGTTACACAATAAATGGGGACCATAGTGCGTTCACAATATTACTATCGTTACATTTCTGATATATGAGAAATTGAAGTTTATGTGTTCCCAGGATCCCTCGGATCGGATCACATTAATGCAGTAAATTATAGATTAGACAAAACTAAAGAATTCATCCAAAGTTGAAATATGTAATTGTAAAAACTATTTTTGAAACAAACACATGAATAACAGTTGATACAGTCGTATATGCTCAATAAGCGGCGTAACTTGTCGAAAATATAATAGGTTGCAATACTATTAAGTTTGCGATATTATTCACGCTATAAATACAAACAATAAATAACCTTTTACAATTTCACCATACCTTAAAATGTCATGTCATGACAAAAATAGGCTTAAAGAAACGTAATCTTATCACACCTCTCACTATGTCAACTGAAGGTTATCTGGCATACTTGCGAAAACATACGCATGTTCTGCCTGAAGTTATCACTGATGCCCCGACGTGATGTCCTTAATACAAAGTGACGAATGCAATTCCCTCAATAGTAATGACCATTGCATCGGTAAGGAATCATGAATCAAGAGGGTGACGCTGTTCATAAAATGTTCCGAAATAATATTACTAGAAACAATTATCTTTTCACGATATTACAAACCTTGTATGTGTGAAATTTGAGAAATTGAAATTAATGGATACCCAAGATCTAATCGGATATCATTAATGCAGTAAAATATAGACTAGAGAAAACGAATTTACTCAAAGTTCTAAGATTTATTTGTAAAAACTATTCTGGAAAAAGAACACTTTAATGACGGTTGATACTGTCATATATGCTCAATATGAACACTCAATATGAATATGAATACGTAAAACCTTGTCGAAAATATAATAGGCTTCAATACTATTAAGTTTGAAACAGTATAAATGCAATAAATACCAACAATAGCCTTTTATAATTTCACTACCCCATAATATATGTCATGACATAAATAGGGATGAAGAAACATAACTTTATCACACCTATGTGAATTTGTGGTTATCTAGCATACTTGCGAAAACAAACGCATGTTCTGCCTGAACTTATCACCGATGCCCTGACATGATGTGCTTAATGCCCCTTAATGAATGCGCCCCTCTATTGTTCTACGAGCAACGAGACCACACCAAAACCCGTACAAACTACACACTTCACTAGACAGCAACGAGATCACAACCTAGTGGTGATGGCGGCTGCATAACGCCACGTGCGGCATTCTCATCAATCTATTCATGCAAATTTCCAAGATAAATGATGTTCGAATGAGATCGAGTGCCACCTCGGCTGTCGAAAACGAAACGAGCGCGCTTGAATAAACATCTTCGCGTCGGCAACCTTCACCGCACGCTTGACGACACACTTTTGTCGCCCGGCTGGCGCATAATGCGAGTCCTGTCGCTGGCGCGAGGGATCTTTAATGGTTGTCAATAGATAAGTCGATGATGGTTGGCCTCGGTTGTATGAACCTGGAGACGGCGGACGCAAACTACGAGAGGACGAGCCGAATGCTTGTGGCCCGTCGATGATAATCGCAATTTTATTAGCAAAGCCGCGAAATGACATGCTGACATCCCGAAAATGACGCACAGTCGCACAAGACAGGGACAAGTATGTCGGGTTATTGCGTTCCTGAACAATCGCTTAATCTTATTTTGATAAGGTTGATGTTGGCGCATCATGTATTTTTATGTTTATTATCTGGTAATTTTGTGCAACATTAAATTTCTGAGTTTCACGGCATACGGATATTGTGTATCTTATATCTGATAATTTATTTCATGATTTGTGATATCTTTAGGGTATAATGAAAATGGCTTTTTCAATACGTCATTAACCATAATAGTCATTTCCACCAAAAGACGACAACATATGATCCGTGGGTCAACGGGTAAATCATTTCGTGTTAACCATAATTTATATATGCCTTCTTCCAATATTCCTTTAATTTCCCTTAAGTTCATTTTATATTCAATTTATTGCCGATATTTAAATCACTTGATGTGCAAACACGATTTTCATATAAATATTTTGAGTAACACTGAACCATAACTTCATAATATGAAATTTCATAAATAAAATAAATATGAACGAATATGATTAATAGGCTTAATATAATTCCACTCGCATTTTGTTTGCCATCGGGTTGGCATTCCGTTTGCATCAATCGCGGTTGCAGCGAGTGCAATTATGATCGCAAAGCGTCATACCCACGACCGCCATTTGCAGGATGCATTCGGCCATCCTTCAAACCGCCATGTGATGCAGCGCAGCTCAATTAAACCCGGCACGCATTCCGCACGCGGAATGTTCGAACCCGGGGAAAGGATCAAGCGGCGGGCAATATTCATAAATAAAGCGCAACCCGGCAGCCGGCTTTTGGAATGACGCATTCCGCGTGTGCTCATTTGCAGTATTAGCCATCTATAATTTTGCGCGTCGGGTAGGTAGCGCTGATGGGGCACACCCTAGCTCACACATGTGCAATCCATCTTTGTTAATGGCGCCGTTGCACGTCTAATAGGTCTGAATTCAGCCGTCGCGAGGCGACCGAGTGTGCGCGAAACCGTGCGCGAGAAACGGAAACGTAATTAATTACACTTTACGTCGATCGCTTCCACCATGCCATCCCGTACTCACCCCTTCACACGCATAGCTCATATGTGCAAATATGAGCTCTGCAAGGCAATAACCATTTTACAAGTGTAAATCATCTATGGGGAAACTTCAAATTTCAATTAAGACATCAGCTTTGAACATATTTGAATTCGCAGGAAATATTTAATTAATATATCGATGAAAGAGTGTATTAACCTTCTACAAATGAATTTAGCTTATTCTTATTTCGTCTAAAGGTAATTAAGTTTGGAACTTGTTTAGCACTAGTTGGATTTCAGATGGATATAATTGTAAGTTATGATATTCGATGTCTGCCGGGAGCGAACGCACACCACGCGTGTTAATTACAAGTTAGGAGAGTAGGCCGTAGACAATTTGGAGGTAACTTATGCACATTTAGCGATACGCATGTTTGTATGGAAGACAGGGTCGGGGTATGCGCAAATGGAATACGTGTTTGCACGGCGAAAGGGAAAGCAAAAGCGTTAATTATCTCATAATTTCTCATTTCGTTACGAGCAAACTTTTGCGTTTAAACATATTCATTGTAAATTATTTCGTTTTCATGCTTATTATTCAGTTATACGGTGTTTCCATAACCACAAAAGTATGTATTTTATTGGGGTATTTGATAACCTGATGATTGGTTAATTCATTAACCAATCATTAATTCACATTACAACTTACTTTGAAAATGGCTCGCCGTCCGAAAAATATTGACAACCTCTAATCTAGATAAAAATTTTAAAGCCGGTCGTAATGTTAATTACAAATGGCTTGAATTCTAAAAATCTCTAGTTAAACTTTGTAAAATTACAAACATTTTTGAGGTTGAGTCAATAATATATTGATAACCTTGACAATATCAAATATTATCCATGATTAATATTTGTTATGAATACCAGAATATCAAAAGAATTTAATTACAACTTTGGAAATTTGATTTTGCGGTTTCACGCCTATTGCGATGTTCATTTGATACCAGTTTAAATGCAAATGTTGCAAAATACTACTCCAGTACGAATTTGCGGTTATCATATTTACGAAATACTTTAGTAATAAATTTACCATGGAAAATAGTATAAACGGAATGGTATTCGTTTTTAATTCACATTACAACTTGCTTTAAAAATGGCTCGCCGTCCGAAAAATATTGATAACCCCTGATCTAGGTGAAAATTTTAAAGCCGGTCGTAATGTTAATTACAAATGACTGGAATTCTAAAAATCTCTAGTTGAACTTTGTAAAATTATAAACATTTTTGAGGTTGAGTCAATAATATATTGATAACCTTGGCAATATCAAATATTATCCATGGTTAATATTTGTTATTAATACCAGAATATCAAGAGAATTTAATTACAACTTTGGAAATTTGATTTTGCGGTTTCAAGCCTATTGCGATGTTCATTTGATACCAGTTTAAATGCAAATGTTGCAAAATACTACGTTGAAATTCTTCTCCAGTACAAATTTACGGTTATCATATTTACGAAATACTTTAGTAATAAATTTACCATGGAAATTAGTTTAAACGGAATGGTATCCGTTTTTAATTCCATTCAATTGACCTTAAATCATTTAAACCCCGCAATCTTTTAAAATCTCCATCGGGGTGGTATCTCGACGATAAAACGTTTTCCAAATGGAAAATCAACTCCAGCTGAAAAAAGAAGATTGGGGAGATGCTGAAGGAAATCAGTGCGTTCGAATCTGGTCCGAATTCTGGCCGAAATTCCATCCGTTTAACTCCGGACAGCCGCACAGCCACCAGCCAGAGAACCTACGCACGAAGTTATTAAAGCTCAGGGGCATCTTTGATTTAATTTCCACGATCTAAGAATGCGACGGCATGGATTCATGCTCCCAGCGGCATCGTATCTCGCGCAAAATCTTCCTGGCTTTCTCAGACACGGCACCGCCTCCCTTTGTTTTTCATGTCAGTTTTAATAAAAGGCGTTAGCACCGAAAGTAAAGACATAACTTACGTTAGTTGCGTTGGAAAAACAGCCACAAAAGTCGTAGAATGAAGAAATTATCGTTGATTTAATATTATTGAATCCCAACCGCCAAGAAATGCGAGCGAAATTTACAGAAATACGTCTCGTAGAAAAACGCTTCTGAAACGACACAATATTTACATCCTTTGTTGGGTTAATACCGGTAGTTGCCAAGCAAATTGTATTCGCATGCTCTTCGGCATTTGACATAACACACATTCAGCTATTTATCGTTTCGCTGAAAGTTCCAGTCTTCTTACTTAAACCCGCAGACGCATAGTGTGTGCCGAGTATGAAAAGCTGTGAAATGCTTTTACGAGCACAACGAATTTAAAGCCAATAAAATAGCGTCTGCAGCATGGCACCACAACACCGAGGAGTACTTGCTTTATTTACCGTTTACGTGATGTGCAAGCAATGTAAAATGCACTTCTTCTGTGGACGACTTGAGAAGGCACAATCCATGAAGAGCAAATCCATGCAAATGTACATGCATTTTTTAACGACGAAATTGACGATGCGCCCTGTATGCGCGGTTTCTTCCCGATTGTTTGTATCCAGCCACCGAGGCAGTGGCACAAAGTTGCGCTCCGTGAGATTATTCAAGTTTATTCAAAAACAAATATTCCTCTGCGCCGTTGCTAAGTTTTTATGCAATTTGCTTACTGCAGCGGCGCACTTCAAAACCCGAGATTCCACAATCGTCTGGTATCTTGTATCGAGTGTGTGTTCGTGTGTTTATGCAAGAATAAAGTTTACGCGTGAGGGTGTCTAATAAAACGAACTTGTACTGCCGAATCGCACAACTGGAAACGAAGTTTTCTTCAGGCATCTTCCCGCATTCGACGAAGATAATTCGACGCGCCTGTCTTCCATTTCATTTCTTTGGTTTGGCCGGGTTTTGCCAGAAAGGGTGGACTGCAGCTGGCGGCCAGCTATTTCCGCATTCCGAACGCGTACGAGTCGTGCGAAGTGGCATCGTGAAGCGTCCACCAGTTTCGCAGCATTTCCCGGATTTATATATTTTCTGCATGTTTCACGTTCAAAAACTGCAGAAATCTTTTCGATTGTAGGCGAACAATGCGCGTTCGGATAACGCGTGTCGAATATGAATAGAGCTTAGTGGAGAAATTGAAGTGATCGAGACATAATCTAATAGTTTCGCTAATATTGTAACTTCGAAAGTTGTTTTAAAGAAAGTCATCATTGGAGTTAGTTGGCCAAATAAAGAACTAACCGTAATGTGAGTAGAATAGTAATGTGAGTAGATTAAGTAAAAATGTAGTCAGCATAATCTCGAGTAGAAATACGGACAGTAATGGTCAACCATAGTGTTAGATATGATTAAATTTCGTATAGACCGACCACGGTAAAAATAAATCCTGAAATAAAAATGTCTACCATTTTACAGAATGCTGTAAGATACAATGCGCCATATCTTAAACTACACTCAATGAAATAAGAGA
>JAODAC010006541.1:0-30294 GCA_027575185.1 Mimaenictus wilsoni
TCATAATATATGGGGGTCGATTTTGTCGTTCTCGAGTTATTTTGAAAAATATCCAGTTTCAAAATGCAATTTTGGACTAATTTTTGTCTAGCCACCGATCGGGATGAAACTAACACAGTATTATCTCAGATGGTTTCTGAATGCTTTCTGAAAATATGGCTCTACAGCTCATATAGTTTCCGAGATATTTAGAAGTTTCAGATTTTGAACATTTTTTAATATTCACCCCTTGACAAAATTTCAAACTAACAGAGTATTATCTCAGATAATTTCTGCGACTTCTTAGAAAATATGGTTTCCGTGATACATCCATCCAAAGTGGATACTTAATCATTTTTCAAATTATTTGATCCACTTTAACCCTCACAGTTTTCGGCCAATTTATTAGATTATAAAACCGCCCCCATAATATCTAATTTGGTTATAGCTGAATCGATTAAGATTAAGCTCAAGTCGCTACATTTATTAGTTTCTATGATATGGTGTTTTAAAGAAAATGAGAAAAATCAGAAGAGCAGTTTTTGGCATTTTGATATGTCCAAAATTATTCCAACGCTCTTGCGTTGTAAATACTGGGAGCAAAAACTTGATAATTCAATAATGCTGAATCGATTAAGACCAACCTCAAGTTTCTACGATTTTTTTCTCGTTTCCCATAAGTGCCCAAGTAAAATTTAACAGTTCAAAATCAACTTTCGCAAAATAATGAATGCACTTTTCAGAAAGAAAAAACGCTAATGCAAAATATGTAATAATATTCGGGGGTCGATTATGTCGATTTTAGATTCAAAGGCTATCGTAACAAAATTGGGGCTTACATTGCAGTAGATCAAACAAATATTAACCAAATTTGAAGTGTTCCCTTTCCGAATTTCCGAACTCACAAGAGTACCGCGATAAAATGATGGAGATTCATTAAAGTGACGATTCCTTTTGGCATCAAAAGTATTGTTCGAGTGCAAAGGATTAATTCGACTGTTGTCTATTATTTGTACTCACAGCTAAGAAACAATCAAAATATCTCCTCTTCAATTTCATTTCGTAATATTGACCAATTATCATCATTTTTTCCAATTGTGTATCTTTGGCGTTCGTCCTCCACTCATTCAACAACTTTTTCATCAACATTGTTTCATAAAACGCAATACAGATATTTTCATTATATATCTTCTGCTCTACGATTCTTTTAAAACCCAACAACGATCGTCGTTTCAATATTTTCATATAAAACTTATCAGCGAGTTTACATTTACGTTGATATTTCTCCCGTTCTGCTAGCTTTCGTTTCTCTTCTTCAACTTCTTTGCGTCTACGAACTTTGATAGCTTCCAGAGCTAATCTTTTCTCCTCTTCATCCTGAATGCGTTTCTTTTCTAATTGTTCAGCTAATAAACGTTTTTTCTCCTCATCGATTAAACGCTTCCGTTCCTGAATTATCTTTCTTTTTACCTCACGATCCTGTGCTCGTTGTTCCATCATTTTCACAATTTTAGGCACTTTATTAATCTTCATTTGAATTTCCTCAGGTTCCTCAACTACTTTTACGCCGTGAGTAATTTTAGTCTTTGTAGAAAACTTCCTCAGCAGATTTTTAATCGTATTCTGCGAATCGTTGTAATTATCCTTTAATTCGTCACAAATTTTACCATATTGCAGTTCCTGAATACGTTTTTCTTGTTCAAGAAGTTTCGATTTCTGCATCAGAATTATATCCCTCTGAGCTTTGTATCGATTTTGGTATATTTCTGACGTACTCTTCTTTATATTTAATTGCGACGATGTGGAATTGCTTGAACGAGCGCTGTTTATTTCTGCTTTACGTCGGGCCTTTAGATCTTGAATGAATTTATCAATTTGGGCTTCTCTTATTTCACTAGCTGATTTTACTGTTCGGTTCAACTCAGTCATCTCTTTCCATTTGTTGTAATATTTTCTTGTTAGAGAATAATCCACTATTGCTTCTTCTTTTATAGTATTTAATTTTTGTTTTGCACAAACTTCAATATTGAATGGTTTATGTTCTTTTGGCTTGGGATTTAATTCAAGAAAATTATCTAAACGTTTAACAGTCTCGTTAATTTCATTCTCACACATATTTTGAAAGCTTAAATTTTCCATTTCGATGAGAGCATTCATCTAAAATAAAATAATTGTTAAATAATTGTGTAAAAGACGATATTTCTACCTTGAAAGCGTCAGGAAATGTTGCAAATCTTGTATTGTGGTTGAAATTTCTGACATTTGTCAATATCTATGTTATAAGGGGAAGTGAAGTTTGTATTCATCGACAAAACTACTTTGTTTGTATTCCAACTCGTGTATACAACCATTATTTTTGTGTGCTAGTAGTAGTAGTTTTCGCTCGCTAGTACTCCAAAACAACAAGAAGTTAACAACTGCCTGTATGAATACAACCGCTATTTTCGAGTGGGCTCATTAATTTTTAAGAGTGAAGCGATTTCGGTATGAAATGACCCTTATGATGCGCCCCGGTTAACGTACAATTACCCACACTTTGAGAAACACTGGTCTCCACTGTCCCATCTTAAATGATAATTTTATCGAACTTGAAATTATACAATTTCTAAAATTATAATACATAATAAACAAACTCGCATGAAATATGCAAGCTCTGTAAATAATTAAAAATAATTGCATGTTGTTGCATTTACAAACAGATGTCGCTCGTTTGTCAATCTAGAAGAATCCTGTAATCAAGAGATTGACAAATAACTGTCAATATTTCCACGATTATTTGTTTAGGATTTGTGTTTAGTCTTGCCTGCAGATAAAACAAAATACAATCAGCAACAAACCACACAGAGGTAAATAATTTTCTTTGAAATTTGGACGAATTTTAAGTTAATATTTATCGCCGGACTGATTCATACAAACTGTAACAAAGTCGTCCATATTTTTAGCGATGGCACACTCGAGTGTGGTTCCCAGCGGCAAACGAAAAGAAATATACAAGTACAACGCACCATGGCCGTTGTACAGCATGAATTGGTCGGTGAGACCCGACAAACGCTTCCGCCTTGCGCTGGGCAGCTTCGTCGAGGAGTACAACAACAAGGTGCAGATTGTCTCCCTCGACGAAGAGAACAGCGAGTTCACACCGAAGAGCACATTTGAGCATCCATATCCCACGACAAAAATTATGTGGATTCCTGATAGTAAGGGCGTCTTTCCTGATTTACTAGCCACAAGGTAATCATATCTTTAATTTGGGTTACTACCATTTGAATATGTGTGTATATACGTTTATTGGCATTCATGCCTAACTAATGTTTGTAAATTTTAGTGGCGATTATTTGCGTGTCTGGCGCGCCGGTGAACCCGACACACGACTCGAATGCGTCTTGAATAACAACAAAAACTCGGATTTCTGTGCGCCGTTGACGAGTTTCGACTGGAACGAAGTGGATCCAAACCTCGTGGGCACATCCTCGATTGACACCACATGCACGATATGGGGGTTGGAGACGGGGCAAATCATCGGACGAGTGAATCTCGTCTCGGGACATGTGAAAACGCAGCTAATCGCACACGATAAAGAAGTCTACGATATCGCCTTCTCACGAGCGGGTGGCGGACGAGATATGTTCGCCTCTGTCGGCGCTGATGGCTCCGTACGGATGTTCGACCTTCGACATTTAGAACATTCGACGATCATCTACGAAGATCCAGCGCATACGCCGTTATTGCGACTTGCCTGGAACAAGCAGGATCCGAATTATTTGGCTACGATTGCAATGGATGCTCTGGAAGTCATCATCTTGGATGTGAGAGTACCCTGCACCCCTGTAGCCCGCCTTAATAATCATCGCGCTTGTGTGAACGGTATTGCATGGGCGCCTCATTCGAGTTGTCATATCTGCACGGCTGGTGATGATCACCAAGCACTTATTTGGGACATTCAGCAAATGCCCAGAGCGATTGAGGATCCTATTCTTGCGTATACGGCAGCAGAGGGTGAGGTTAATATGATACAATGGGGGGCAACGCAGCCAGATTGGATTGCGATATGCTATAACAAATCGTTAGAGATTTTAAGGGTGTAAAAGCCTGTACAATCGTTTTTTATTTATACTAATTTAAGAACTTTTAAGTGCAGATTAACTGGAAGAGTATGAGTGTTTTTAGATCCTAAATCATTAAAGGTATGGTTTAAATAAAATTCTTTTATAAATTGCTATTAATTCGCTTGATTTAGGACAAATGTTAAAACATTTACGTTTGGAATTACATCGTTTGAATTAATCTTGATTTTGTGATGGAAGGTTTTTTTGTTGTTCTGTGTCTGAATGCTCAATGTTTGAGGTATACACTATGAGACTTATAACTGGAATAAATTCACGTTTATTTTAGCAAATATCATAGGGTAACGCAATTATTTTACCGTTTGTCGTGTAATAGTTGTAATATGTACTACAATATTCTGGCAGTTTTTGTACATACATTTCTGTAGGCACTTATTTATGAATATTAAGTAAATAATGTATTTGTATCTCAAATATAACGCTGAACGCCTTTTTATAGTGCCTTTTTTGCTTAGGTTTGCACAATTCCAATAGATAACTATGCCTAGCCATAGCCCAATCTTCCTTCTCTGCCATATTGCAACATTGTAGTCCCTTGCCATATAAAAGTAACGTATAAAAATGCATAGAGACAATTGATGCCAAAGGCGCACTCTATAGCTGAACGCAAAAATGCTCAAGTCAACAGATAATGAATGAGCGAAGCGCTGCCGCTCAATAGTCGCGTCTTGGCAGTGGACGAGGTAACATCGCGACATTGTGAATATGATTCACATATTCGCGACATCAAAAATGAGATCAGGCAAATGAAATATAACATATCCAAGTGGAAAAGACCCACAGACGTTGATAACCTGTCGAGACCTGCAGTGGATAAACACTTTGGCCTTCTCCAACACATGCCCCATCCATTTCAGTCACTACCTTGCTCCTCCCTTCTCTCAAACTATGCCAGTAAACCCACGTGATCGCTTGCCACAATTGTTAAACACATCCCATTAAGAATGGGCCAAAATAACATCATTGAGTCACTATAATATTGGAAGATAAACGTATATTAAGTAATGTTCATAAAAATATTACAAGATGTTATAATCAATTATCTTGATTGAATTCAATGCCGCCTTGAAAAATGTGAATTCATATCACTCTTACCTCGCTGAATATTATTCAGATTAGCTTTGATGCGACTCTCAACCGTCGACGAATTCGTTGACTTCATGTATTCTTTCCGCGCAAAGTCTGCATCGAAATCACGCTGCCTTGCCTCACGTGCATCTTCATCGCGATAGCGTTTGATGTTCTTCGCACGCTCCACATCCTGCTCATCAGCATTACGCCGCATCTCGCGCAACACTTCCTCCTTTTCAGCAGACGTAAGCCGTTTAGCACGATGTTCACTTTTCGCCCCCGCTTTCTGCTCTTCTTGTTTGGAACTTTGCGCTTTCGCCTGACGCCTTCGCTCGCGCTCCTTCGACGTTGATCGCGAACGTCGTAATAGTTCGATTTTCGTGCCATCGGACTTCACCAATCCCCAGTTTTGTATCTGTGGCTGGCCGCGATTATGGTCAGAATCGTCCGAATTTTCCGGTCGGCGAGTATAATCCTGTGGTGGACGTTCTGGTCCTATTTTTCTCTTAATATCCTTTGATTTTGAGTCTGTAGGAGATGTGGAACGTCTTTTATTGTGACCATTACTTCCTTGATCTTCCCTGAATGTGTATTTATCTATATGTTTTACTGTTTTAGGTGATTTCGAGCGATGTTTAGATCTCGTACGTTTTCTATATTCACGATGTGATGAATTATGATTTTCTTCGTCAGAATCATTTGATTTTCTACTTTTAGCGCTCCTATTTTTCTGTAGTGATCTTGATCGTCTATTTCTTTGGTACCCTTGCCTTTCATCCCCTTCTGAACGTTTTGCACCATGATGACGAGTTGAATTGTGAATTTCCTCAGCAGAATCAATCGATTTCCTTCTTCTATTGCTTCTATTTTTCTGTGGTGACCTTGACCGCCTATTTGTTTGGCTCTCTTGCCTTCTATCTTCTTCCGAACGTTTCATATCTTGATGATGTGTAGAAGTACGTATTTCCTCATCAGAATCATTTGATTTCTTTAGTTTAGGACTTTTATTTTTCTGCGGTGACCTTGAATGTCTGGATTTTGCAGCTTGGTTATCTTTCTTTCTACATTCTTCTGAACTTGAACGCTTTCTATCCTGATGATGTGTTGAATTGTGTTTTTTCGAGTTAAAGTCATTCCAATTCCTTCGTTTATCATTTCTATTTTTCTGTGCTGATCTTGATCGTCTATATTTTTGTCGTTCCCTATTTTCATCTTCTTCCGAACTAATACTACTAGAAGACGATTCTTTTTGATGTTTCTTTTTTCCTTTCCGTTTACGCTTCTTAATTTTCTTAACATCCTCCGATTCACTACTACTCTCAGATTCTGAATCTGTCTGCTTCCTCGATTTTTTCTGATGCTTTTTCTCATATTTCTTTTTGCGATTCTTCTTTTTCTTCTTCTTCTCATCCTCTGACTCACTGTCAATATCAGTTTCAATCTGTTTCCTTTTTTTCTTACTTTTCCTCTTCGTTTTTTCGTCCTCAGAACTACTTGATTCATCAGACTCAAAATGTTTCGATTTCTTCGCCTTTTTCTTCTTATGCTTTTTACCCTTTTTCTTAAATTCTTTCTCACCTTCTTCATCATCTGAATCCTCTTCTGATGAATCGCTATCCGTAAACTTTCCATCCATAATATCTTTTAAATCCTCCTCAGTTAGCTTACTTTTAAGAGCATTAAATTTATGCATTAAAATAATATCTAAATCATTATCTTCTTCACCTTTTTTCTCAGTATAATCAGCATCCACATCGTCGCTACCTTTTTGCAATAGTTTCAATTTCTGCAAAAGTATTTCATCCAAGTTTTTCCTCTTTTTCGACTTCGATTCTTGCTTACTGAGTGCTTTTTGGAGCTTTTTAAGTTGTACCGGATTTTGTAGAAACTGCCTGCGAGTTTCCTCTTCCCTCTTCTTAATTGTAAGGAGAGGATCTTCTTGTAACTTTGCTTGTAGATCAACCTGCTCCGCCAGTTGTTGTTGCAGTTTGTAATCACGAATCGACGGTGGTATACACTCATGTTCAACATGATTCTTCGGTGGTGCAGTTGTTCCTAACTGTTTTTGCTTCTCTTCTGCATTGAGTTGTTCCAGCGATTTATCCACAGAACGTCCAAGAAGATAATCTTCGCGGTCTACCAAACTGTTAGCACCTTTG
Source organism: Mimaenictus wilsoni (assembly GCA_027575185.1). Classification (NCBI taxonomy): domain Eukaryota; kingdom Metazoa; phylum Arthropoda; class Insecta; order Coleoptera; family Staphylinidae; genus Mimaenictus; species Mimaenictus wilsoni. The sequence goes on from JAODAC010006541.1 coordinate 7,334, forward strand.
TACATCCAATCCAACTTCTTTTCGGTATCATTTTGATTAAACATTGTTCACACTTTCACAATATCTATTTCAGTAACTTGTTATACAAACGTTGAGAAGTGTACCAACTTTTTACTTATTAGGTTAGAAACACAGATTATATATTGTCAGTTCAAGAAAACATAGTCAGATTCCTCACTCTGGTGGGTTTGTTTTTATTATAAGCAGCATCGCTTGCGTTGTTTCAGGGAACTAATTTCGAAGTTATGCAACCGTGATAAGTTTCATATTTATTAATATAAATAAAAATCAAAAGAAAACACAATTCGCATGTTTAAAATATATATAGTATAAACCATAAAAAGGGACACATTTTAAAACGGTGACTGTGGCGACGCTCAATACGAATTAATCTGAATTAATCGTCATAAGAAGTGAAAAAATACTAATCAACATGTCACTACCGACAATAAGGAATAAAATAAGAGAAGTAATAATAAAATGTAGATTCTTTAATAGAAGTTGTATTAATATAATTATTTAAAATGAACAGATTTTGATGCACCCTGTATAAACAACGTCATTTTGAGATGGCGCTCGTGTAGTTACCAAACACGAGCTTTCCAGAGCTTGTTGAACCGCCGCGTGTTCGTGTTCGTAGATTGTTTGAAAATATTCGTGTCTTAATTACTTATTGTTAAATGTTGTAAACAATCCAAACACTATGGTAAGTTTTTCTACAATTTCTTAACTATTAAACAAGTTTGTTTCCATGGAAATTTCACAATCACATGAAAACATTTTACCTAACCTCACAATTACAACGTGGTTGACCTTTTGAAAGATTGTTTTTACTGACTTGTTTGTTTTTTTATGTAGTCCAAGTTGTTTGTGCTTTACGAACATGCCGCTGGCTACGGCATCTTCAAGGTGGAGGAGTTTGAAGAGATCGGCACGTTGTTGCCGCAGGTGGAGGCGGCCGTCACGGACCTGGGACGTTTCAATAGCATCGTGAAGTTGGTCAGTTTCTCGCCATTCAAGAGTGCCATCACTGCGTTGGAGAACATCAATGCGGTATCGGAAGGCATCGTTCCTGACGAGCTCCAGCACTTCATCAACTTGGCGATCCCCAAGAAGAAGAAGACGCAACTTGGTGTTGCTGATCCTAAGCTGGGTGCCGCCATTACTGAGGTCTTGGGTCTCCAGTGTAATCATACTGGGCCGGTGCCGGAAATTCTAAGGGGTATCCGGTATCACTTCCATAATTTGACCAAGGGGTTTACGGCGAAGAGCGCTGCCGTTGCCCAACTTGGATTGGGCCATTCGTATTCGAGGGCGAAAGTCAAGTTTAACGTAAACAGGGTTGATAATATGATTATTCAGAGTATAGCCTTGTTGGATCAGTTGGATAAGGATATTAATACTTTCTCTATGAGGATTCGGTAAGTTCTGATTTCATTGAATTGAAAAGCTTTAGTTATTTTCCGTTATAGTTTTCTATGTATCATAACCTAGGCTTTTTAGGGCATAGTCATTCATTTCTGTTATGGTTGGTTATTTTATTTTGTACTCGAGTATTTTAGCTTCGTTTTTTTTACATGTACCTCCATTTCTAATATAATGGATACATAAACATAAATGAAATCTAATCATTTGTCTTTTCCAGTGAATGGTATTCCTACCACTTCCCAGAGTTGGTGAAAATCGTCCCCGAAAATTATACCTTCGCACGTCTGGCGAAATTCATCAAAAATCGCAAGGACCTCACCGACGACTCGCTCTCCGGATTAGAAGAGATTACCATGGACTCGGGCAAAGCGCAGGCCATCCTCGACTCATCACGATCATCAATGGGGATGGATATCAGCGTAGTGGACTTACTGAATATCGAAATGTTTGCCGCTCGTGTGATTTCCCTCGCCGATTATCGCAAAGAACTAGCCGAATACCTCCGCAAAAAGATGGGCGACGTTGCGCCAAACTTAGCAACGCTCATTGGTGATCAGGTTGGTGCTCGCCTTATTTCACATGCCGGTTCTTTGACCAACCTCGCCAAGTATCCAGCGTCAACTGTACAAATTCTTGGCGCCGAGAAAGCCCTGTTCCGCGCTTTGAAAACCAGAGGTAACACACCCAAATATGGTTTGTTGTACCATTCCACGTTTATTGGACGCGCTGGTGCTAAGAATAAGGGTAGAATTTCGCGTTATTTGGCAAATAAGTGCTCGATCGCTTCACGTATCGATTGTTTCGCCGAGAGCCAAACGAAAGTCTTTGGTGAGGTTCTCAGACAACAAGTTGAGGATCGTTTGAAGTTCTACGAAACTGGTACAATTCCGAAAAAGAATCTGGAGGTCATGAAGGAAGCTATGGATGAGGTTGAGAAGGAAACCGAGTTGAATAAGTCCATGGAAAAGAAGAAGAAAAAGAAGAGGAAGAGCGAAAGTGTGGCCGAAGCCAACGGCGATGCGAATGGTTCCGTGCTTGAGGAGAATGGTAATGGCACTTCTGGTGAAGAGCCTGCTAAGAAGAAGAAGAAAAAGAAGAAGAACAAGGAAGTTGATGATGAATAAATAAGGCGTACAACGATGATAAATTATTGGATATGATATTGTTTAATATCGTAGCTGATAATTTCACGGGGTATTTTTGATGACTATATGTTTATTTACTTCATATCTTTGTGAGGTTGGTCAAAAACGTCCAACATCTAGTGTTCGGTTACTTTTAATGCTATGGAAATAGCAGTTTAAACTTCTCAATATTTTTAAAGGTATACATTTAAAACTTTTCGAAAATATTGAGAAGTTTGCGAATATTATTGATATATTAAGTATAATCTTTTGTGTATATTTCTGTATGAATTGCACTGATTGATTAAATATAACATACTTTCTAAACTTAAGAATTTGAAAATTGTTCTTAATTAATTAATTATTCTTAATCAGAAGATTAATAAATTGCGGTACTATTAACGAGAGAAATTCTAACCTTTCTGATCGGCGAACGTCGACGATGTTCGTGTTGACAAATCCCGTCGTACAGTCTCGGCCAGTCTATCTATATAATCTGTGGCTGGTTCAGATGACTCACACAGATTAAAACAATCTTAAAACTGTTTTTACTTCACTTCACACAAGTGTCAATACAATATGTTAATTACAAACGTTATCAAAATTAGAAAAACTCGTAACAAGAGGCTGTTCACTGGTTGGCTACTGGTCTACTAGGTTATCATTTTTGGCGCCACGCTCTTCGTGTTTACCCCCGCGCAACGGTACGTCGGGTATTCTCGGCTGCCGTCGGTTTGTCGTATGTATGCGCCACAAATCTACGGTGTCGGCTTTCATCGGTCGTCGGCTCGTAGATATTTGGGTTGCCTATACTGTAATTCCATTGTATTCGAACACCTTTAATTTTTCTGAAAATAGTAGTGCATTCGAAAATGTAAACATCTCTTAACAAAATGTTCGCAGCCCAATTCCGATGATTTTCTGAAAATATTTATATATAGGCTTTGCGTCCTCTTGGATATATCCACTTTTTTAAGGTTTACAGGTTTGGTTGGATCCCTGTTCCTGTTTTCATTGTTCCCACTTGATGTCCGATTGTTTGTTGTTCCTGTATCCTCCTTTATTTCATCAATATCATATCTAGAAGAAGTCTAAATAATGTAATTTTAACATAATTATGTAGAAATAATTATCTTTTTGATTCGCTAAAAATGTTTTCAATTGAGAAACACAGAGTTTCATTCAAATAAGACTGCCAAATTTATTCCAAGACGCATACATCAGAACCTTCTGCTCTACCTTTTCTACTTTATAAAACATCAATTTTAAAATCATATACAATTATGAGAAAATAATCCATAATGCTCTTTATAAGCAAATTGTCAGATAATAAATTATTCGTTTATGGCTTTATAGAAGTTCCTCAATTTGGTCTAGTCTAGAATTCCAACCCACTACTACATGATAGCGTTAAGCACCCGCATCTTCCTCGTGAAACTTCCCTTGTACCTCACACGCCGGGCTTTTTCACGCGTTCCGCATAATAACGATCGTATTAGAGAATTATGCTGAAATTACGGCTACGGTTGTACCGCTTCTACTGGTGAATGTGAACTGGTATATGTGTGATATATTACGCCGTGCCCATTTAACGGCATATATTCGCTCGGTGTACATGCAGCTTTCTTTATCTAGGATAGGGGATGATGATATGGATGAGAGTTGAACGAAACCTCAAGAATGGGATTAACTGTAATCGCTGTCTTATGAGTTGGGAGGCGGCATACTTGCCCGCATTAGCGCATGGTGTAATGAACTATAAATGAAGTTTATAATCGGTGTAATCTTGCGATTAATAAGTATACGATCTAATCTAAATGAGGTCATGCTTAAAATTTTAAAAACCTTCTGCATACGTGGAAGAATACAATTAAGATTTGAATTGTAATTCGCAGAGTTTTATTTTGAAATTAATGGTTTTCTGGTGCTTCAAGGAATGATTTTTTTGATTTCTAAATTTGATAAGAGCAGGAAAAATGTTTGGTTCGTCATCTCATTGTTTCAAATTCAAAATATTATATTTAATGTGTGGGGACCAGATAACTTTAATGAATTTAAGGAATACAAATTACTAATGATGGCATACTGGAAGTCGAGAATCGATGATCGAAATCCCTTGTAATTTTTAAGATCTTGCATTTGCAATCGGCACGTACCCATCTTTAGTTGTTTTTATTTCGTTTATTTCGTCGTCTCATTTATTACGCATTTTCATGGATTTAGGAATTTGGGGAACGACGATATCTATTATGAAGATACGTCCGTTATAAAATATTTGTTCGCCCTGAAACAGCGTGTGGCAATTGCGGCCGCTCCAAGATTTTTAGATTATTGGGGTACCTTCCATGTGTTTTGAACAGCCCGTTTTTTGCCATGGTATAACCGCGGAGTGCAGTGCATCGACGATCAGCACGATCAACTTGGGCCGTTTCATCTAATGTGTTTAGCAGCTGTTATGTTTGCGTTATTCTAACCGGCCCTGTGTGAATTGTAAGAGAGATGTGCCCTTCCAGGTTTCAGCTGATTGGCTGGTGCTTATGATTGAAGTGGTGGCATCTCCAGAGATAGGCGTGGTAGGGTGGTTGGAGGCCACGCACTCCAAAGAAGAAGAATTCACTTTAATATGCATCCTCACAGGGAATCGAACCCCGGACCTCATGGGCAGTAGTCATCGACCATACCACAGCGCTACTTGGCTGGACAATTATTTAGAATTATCATCAATTTTGTTTCAGTTTATCGAGCATCGACTGCTACTACAACATTTACTACTACTACAATTTTACACATTGACTTTACCAACTTAACGCTCATTACTCACCATAGAATATAATTCACGATGCGTATGAAATGTAACAGAGTATAGTAGATAGTATTATAGTACAAACGACCCTGTGGGATCATGTCGAGTAATGAAAACCGTGAACAATTAGCCAATGTCAATATTTACCCTTTCTGAACATCCGACACTTGCCTCACCCCAATCTACTCTATACGCAAACGAATAATAAAGATAATAAGGGGTATGGGCACATAATGAATAACTAGACCTTTATCCTGTACTCTAACATTCAGTTAATTCTGTGTGGTAGCCTATAATTGGTTACTTACAATCGTGTCGATTTCACAACATAACATTCAATTGTTCCCTGTAATACAAACCGCAGCACAAGTTATGTTAGCGAGTTAAAGCAAGTTGTGTTATCGATATTGCTTATTGCTCCTTTTCGGTTTACTACGCTATGAAAACAATACGTGTCTGTCACATAATCGAACGTTTGCACCGTTCTACAAATGTAAACATTGTCGTAAAACGTACACGAAACCCAAATGCATAAACTAAAAGTAACGGCTGCAATTCAATGATAATAAATTTGCAACTCTTTATTGTTTTTTTTGCGGTTTGTTTAGTGTGCGTTCCAACTGCAACAAATGTTCATCGTTTGCGAGCAATGGTTATTGCTTATTGCATTTGTTCATTCAATCATTCATTCAAAATCCAATATTGGATTTCGGAAAGTGTGCGAGATAAATTCGGCGGTGTATGAGTTAATATATCGCTTTGAATTCGCACGGATTTCGCGAATAATGTGGTATTCAATCGCACAACGTATTTATCTAATCCAATGCGTTACGCTTCGATACATTTTTATAACTTAAAATACGGGTAATGGATCATTCATTCCTGTTTTTCAGGAGCGTTTTCCACGCCATGTATATTCGATATTGGCAGAGCCACTTCTTGAGCTGCGCATGTATTTGCACGACTACCCTTCCCCAACTAAGCCCGCATTTACGTTAAGACTACTTTTTTTTTGTTTGAAAAAAGTAACTTCATTTTTAGTCCGAAGACTAGGCCATCGACCATGTGGTCCTTCAGCCAGTGCGCTTTTTACAATTATATTGTGTGTTATATTACATTATTTTTCCGTGAATACATTATATAGTTACGCTTCTTGGTGGAGTCGATGAAGGACTTGGAAGTAATTTTATGAATTTTTACTTGCCGAAGTGTTACAAACTTCCACGTTGAAAACAAGATACCAATTTTCAAGATGAATACTTTTAATACTTTCAAATGAATAGAATAGTGAATGGAATAGCAAATAGTACAATATAGAATAGTACAGAACAGAATAGCGAATAATATAGAATAGGATGATTTCTTAAATTACAATTTTTTTTCTTTTTTTTTACTGCAGTACTTGTGTTACTATATATATATGTATTATCTATGGAGTTAATTTAAAATCAAGTATTGACAATGTATCAAATGCAAAAAGGTTATGTCATTGCGAGGAATAAATGAAGTACAAATTTCAAAACTCGTCGCTGCTCGGAAACACCGATTATTTCCTAGCGCCATCTAACAAATTGCGTTGAACTAAACAATTTTTTTTCAAGGTCACTGATATAACATTTGCTTCTCTATCTTATATTTTCTCTGGAGTAAGTCACTTAAATAAACAGACCTGGAAATTTTTCCATGGTAGACAGGATTGCGTATACTAAATATTCCAAATACTCCTATTTTCTCCATTTTCCTCCTTTTCCTTTTACATAGTATTGCTTTTTACATAGATTTGCTTAAAATTAGGCAATAAAAAAAAATCGTCAATCACTTAGGCGAATTAAACGAATTAAAACGAATTGAAATCCATTATTGAAAAATACCAAAATGTCAAAAGAGGAGCATAGAAAACATATTATAAAAAATCTACTGACTGGACAGGTATGAAATTCGTAGAAAAATGAATAATCCCAATATCTTCCAGGAGATCGCGTGCGTCTCTACGCTCATGATCATTATTTATCCTTCGGTCTAGCTGTCGCTATTTGCAGTTAGCCAGCCATTTTCATACCTACCTTAAGACTACCCTATCTGCAACGCATCTGATGCTGGGCTATAAAAGCCTTTTTGTGGCTACTGTCTCATTTTTCTAATGCACCATGTTATCGTCTCCCGTTTCCTCGGGTTTACCACAGTAATTTTTCATTTTGACAGGATCGAAATCGATATTACTTACTACTTTAAAACGTTATTTTTTCAAGAATTGGGTTGTGAACTCTCCCGTTTTATACAGCACCCTTCTTTGATTAAACATCTAGAAAGAATGTCGGACTTTGTATAGGTAGTAACCCATAATTCCAGTTTGTCCAGTAAGTAATCACAAGGAGAAAGTCAAAATGTTGCCAAGTTCGCTCCTGATGGAATTGTACGATCAACAAATTACATGTGAAGATTTTGAAAGAATGCTGAGCGCACCGGACACGACACAACCTATAATCCGTATAAACCAATTAAGGGATCACTACCTATTCCATATAATCCTTTTAACATGAATGATAAATATAGTTCCCCAAAATCAACCAAGGAATCGCTGCATCATAACTTCCTACAAAGAGAAGCTTGGCCTTCGGATTCGATTTCTTTGCCGCCTCATGCTAAGCTGATATTATCGCCATTGTCTTCCGATAAGGATTCCGTGTCCTCACCGTCACGTTCAGTGATATATTGGCAAGACCTTGAGATTTATGTATCCTCGCCTGACGAGGAAACTCGGTCGAGTTTGTCATGGACTTCGTTGGACAGTGCGAATCAGCCTCAGAAGTCGCGATTTAATCGTTCGAAATTACCAATTACAGGTTATCCGAAGGCAAAGTATTGTTCGTTTTGTTTTCACAGTCGTGAAAAGGAGCAAGTCTACACGTGTCATTTCTTGAGGGACGAGACACGTAATATTACTTGTCCAGCGTTATTTGAAGTTGTTTGTCGTTTCTGTGGTGCCACTGGAGCTGAAGCGCATACGCCGAAATTTTGCCCAAAACGGACGTAAGCATGTTGATGCCAAAGTCATTGGGTAAGAAGATATGGAAGACAAGAAGATACGATGTTCATTGAACTTATATTAGCAGCATTTTCGGCGTGGTTTTAACACTATGGTGTTATTTTTATATATCAATTTGTGTATTTGATACTAATCAAGTGAATAACTCATAATAATCACTACATGAGTAACAGAAAAAATGAAAAAAATGTAATTGTAGTCAGTTTGCATGCTGTGAAGCAATCAGACGTTAATATAGGCTCTTTAAAAATGAATATGCATTATTTCCGAGGTCGTGTACAGCATTCCAGGCCGAAACCTCAATGATATTCCCACTCGTAAAACTCTCCGTAATTAAATTCTCACCCGAAATATTATACGACTTCCGTCTACTACTAAACACACCCCTCCCATGTTTCCTACTAAATTTTAGCACTGAAACTTTCCGAAAACGTATATAAAATTCTCTGTTATTAATTTTTGGGTGACTACTACTACTCCTGGTACGAGCTACAAGCTCGTACCAGCAGGTTTAAAAAGTTTTAAATATTTTGGTTTCAGAGAATTTAAAGACATATTTCTTTATCTACAACGTTTTTACGTTAGTATCAAATTTCCTTTTTGAAATAGAACTACAGTAAAATGCAATAATTTTTCTGACGGAAGAAAAGTCAATATTTCAAGTTTCAGCAAGCAACAATGTTTAAAATCATCGTTTTTTCTTTTAATGAGTCATAAAACCTGCAGAAACGGAATTAAATGCATTTACAGCCATACTACATACAAATTTACATAAACGTTGTTACGAAATCTTGCAAGGAAACGAATACAAAGGTTTTACAGTTTAAATCAAAGGTTTTCAGTCTTTAATTTTGTAATTTTCATCATCCTTTCTGGTTCAATACAATGAAGTTGATTATAATGAATAATCAATTTATAACATGAGCTAACGTTGGTCCTAACATTCCTAAAGTTGGAAAAAAATATAAAAAAACTTAATTTAATCGCAAGAAAGTTTTCCTCTGGTTTATAAAACGTAGAAAAATAGGATACATTAATTTCTACTTCACAACTTTTTGAACTCAATTCATAACACATTTATTAAAAAAAAAAAAAAACACGATAAGAAAGTAAGAAAGCAGGAAAGAAACTTGATATTCTAGATGAATTGAGTTTATATTCCGTGAGCCTTTTCGACGTCCATTCATTGTTTTAGCCACCTTTTCCTATTCATCCCCCTTCGTCGCTGTGCATTTTTCTGCTCGACTGACAAAGACCATCGCGTGTCAAGATAACTCAGCGAAGGCGTTTGAATACACTTAGGCCGTGCACGCACAGGCGTACCCACAAACAAATGCATACGTATTCATATACATACACGCACTGGCGGGTCATAAAATAACGCATTTGTGTGCGCACGACCGACGCGTCGGACGTTGAATGAGGTGTGCGTGGGCGTCGCGACGCCGCGCCGCGCATAGTCCTGCGGGTCGTATCGTCCTGCGACGGAACTTTACCACCGCCTGTACCGACAGTACGCGGTGCGCGTTCCTGCGAGCGTGAGTCCTGCGAAGACTTGCTCGGGATACACTTGTGCGGTGGAAAAGTTTAAAAAAATACTTTAAAAACCGTTCAAAGTTTAAAGTAAGTTTTAAAGCGTACCATGAAACTTTATGTTTTAAACGCCTGCAAACAATTTTGTGTACACTCTAATTTTAAAGTGTCTAATGTACAGTAGAGTGATTAATCGCTTTTAAATATTCATTAATATACGAGTGTTTGCAACTAACGCACATGAAAATGCTTTATTTTGCGATATTGTTTACGTTATGGACATTTGGCGGTGAGTACAATATTTCCATCGTAAATTTATTATGCTGAGGTCAAATGAGTTTTTTTTTATTCGCTTGAATAATTTGCGTTCATATTTGCATTGAATTCCACGCAGTAATTTACACTTTTTTTTCGTTTTTTTGTTTCATGTGCAATCGAAATAATTAAATGTTAGAAAAAGTTGCCTTAGAATAATGTTTATTTCAAACTTGGTAATAAAAGATAATTAGATTCTGCAAATGCGAAATAAAGGCGAAATGTTTATATCAGCGTTTTCTAAACTATGGATCGCGCCTCATTTTGCGTCTTATTTTATATTTTATTGGAAAGCAGCCGTCCTCCTTCCACGTGAGATATTAGAGATATTCCTTTAGGGATATTATTAAATAGTATTTTAGGTTTTGTTTGTATAAAAAAGCATCTTAGAGGAAATTCTCCCGACTTTCTCTTGTGAGATTACCGAGAAAGGGAGGGGGGTTAAGAGTAACAAAAGTTTGTTTAACCAATCTCTTTTTATCAGTGTTCATTGTGATAAAAGTGATAAAAAACTAAATTTCGCGATTCCAGGTAGGAGCACAAGCTTCTTTTAAAAATATTCCGCGATACTTAAATATTTCATTATGTTTCCACGTCAGACAGTTCCCGCTCAATTCATGTCAATTTTCATTATTTAAGTAATATAAAATAGAGCGCAGTTGCCCAGTTAGTAAGATCGCAGGTTACCACTTAGGGGATCCAGATTCTAAATCCTGGTCGTGAAAATAATACCTCCGGTGGCAATCAGATTAACATCTGTGGTTGTCGTTATAGAAGTCTTCTTCACCATGGGTGAGACTAGCAACCCAAAGGGAATTAATATGTTCATACTTACCCAGAAATAAGTCTGGAAGAATGACAGGCAACGGACCTATGCCCGGTCAGCGACAAGGCGGATGAGCGAAGAAGAAGAAAAAGTCACATAAACAAACAGTCCTAAAGAATTGACCACTGACGACAATATTCCGTATATGACAGGTTCTGCTAAAGACTTTGTTCTGCTTAAAGACTATTGTTGAGTTGGTTGTCAAGGATAGGGGGTGTTTGCTGCGCCACTTTTCTTAAGACGTTGAGGATGCGCTGAGTAGCAATGGGAAGGGGCGTTGCGCCTCCAAAAAAGCGTGGTACGCTCTCTGATTCTGCTATTTTCCTCTGGTGAGTAGGCTTGTCAAAAAATAGGGAAACCCGAGTTTTCGGGTTTCCGGGTTTTGTAATTCTGCGGGTTTATTCTGTTACGGTTTTGTCTGTGAAAACCCGGGTTTAAAATCCGAACAAAACCCGTTTACAGCGCCACCTAGTGTAATATAAAAAGGCTATGCATGAAAGATATTTTATTTTCATTAGCTATTAAAATGTATATAAATAAAGACATAAAATAGAAACAAAAATTTGAAAAAAGATAAATTCAATTACCAATGTTCTCAAAGAGAATGTCTATTCTCATTTTTCCAAATATGCATGAAATACAATCAATGGTCAATGTAAAGAAAGATTGGAGGCTTCGTTCGCTAATATTACAAATAAACATGTAAAAACACGAGCTGATACGTGCCGCAATCGCGGGAGCAATTAATCGCTGTTGTTTAGTGACAAGTATCAACACGGTCTCGCGCACTCGCCTCGATTTCGGTTTGGAAACAGAATCAAGCAATAGTGCGGCGTTCTTGCGTCGATTCCGGTTCAAGAAACAGAATTTTTAGCATCATCTAGTAGTGGGTCGCCACCGCGTCGGAACTCGATACTTTCAAGATCAGCTGATTCTGGTGTAGCTTAAAAAGATCCAGCGCAGTCTGGTCCCGGGCAATCACCGGGAAATAAATTAATGTTTTTAAAACCGCGACTACCGCGTAAAAACTATAGCGTTTTTGTATATGTAAAAATATGCCCATCAAAGTGTGATCAGTCACTCAATGTCTTAAGCAAGCGACAAAATGGTAACTCCTGCTTCAGAGGAGTTGAAACCATCGAAACATCCCCGAGCGCGTTTGTTGGAAATGTTTGTATTATTCTTACAAAAATTTTGCGAATAATAAAAGAAAATGTGATTTTGAAATGATAAACCAACAAAGATCTAATTAAGCTTCTGTATGCAAACTGTAGAGTGATTGTTTGCACAAAAGAGTTTTTTATTTCAATTATACTTCCAGTTTTATTCATCCCACATAAAAGAGGCGCGAATTAAAATTCTTCACGACATTATATTGGATGTCAATTACAGTAAAAGGTAAAAAAACTGGCGTTAGGCGAAATGTACACGACTCTATTTGTCAATGAAGTCAAATTTTTCCCGTGTGGAAGAAGATGACAGACGAGAGATTGAATTCAAGGCTAACTCATACTCTAATAAAGAGGCAGAAAAAGTTTGGCATTGTTGAGGCGTTTGGCGATGAAGTTTATGCCCTTGGGAGATGGAATAGATAGAGAGATGGAAAACAAGGATTCATTGGAATTTCTCGCAATTTGCGAGTACGAAGTTCGCGTGGAGTATTCAGCGGATATAAATGCGCCGTGTGATTTATTGAAGTGGAGACTGAATGTCTCTGATAGTGACTAATGTGTCAACATGAGGAAAATACTAGTACTTTTCATTGTAGACAGGATTTCGTTGATAAAAGGTATTGAATTCAGTAGGTTTCTCTGTGTAAACTTGGGTTGTATAAATTAATGAAACTAATCCTCTATTAACTTTGTTGTTATCATCGTTATAACGATATCAACAGTTTAACAAATTCTGCAGTTCAACAAACAGGCAGATCAACAAATAAGAAATTGGGTATGAATAAATGACATAATCAAATATAATCAAAAGCAAATAATACTTCTAGGCTTTAATTATTACTCTCAAAAACAAACATTTCTACAAGGAATCGTGAACAAACCTGGTAAACCTGATCACATTAAACCGATAAGTTAGTTCTTTGCGGAGGTTTCAGCGAAGCAATTTATTGCCATTTATAAAGAGGGCACTTAGTAATAAGTAATGGCGGAAAAGAATGGAAGAAAAAGGAATCTCTAAAATAAAAATAGGATGACAGAAGGTTAACCTTGAAATTGACTGTCTTGCTTTTGCGGACGATCTGGCAATACTTGTGGAAAACATGGAAGACACTAAAACACAGATAAATATTCTGAAAGAGACAGCAGAAAAGGCGGGACTGCAAATATCGTATGAGAAGACAGAATACATGAGCAAAAGGAAAGATACTCCAAGACTGATCACAACAAAATATGGGAAAATTAAGGTGATTGATAATGTTGCAGGTTGTTCGCTTGCTGACAACATCAACCTTTGACGATAACACCCAAGGTCTTTTATTTTAGCAGCACCCGAACTACCCGTTCGTTGACAGTGATGATTGCGCTGCGGAGGATAGCACTATGGCGTATCACACGCCGGTGAAAGAGGTTCGAGTCCTCGCAGGAGGGCACCCCTTTAGATAAATTATTCAAATACACTACCACACATCATCTACATATACACTATTCTACTTGCAATTTTAAATGCACAACTCTCTGTCTTTAACACTACACCCCTCAACTTTACAACCAACAAAAACGCCAATATTTTACTTAGATCTGCACTCCACATATCTCCATACTCCGAAGAAAAATTTATTCACAATATCATGTACGGCTAATCGAGATGAATCATAGGTGATGACCTTATAGTCCTGCTTTTTATATCCTGCATGCGCCACGCTGTCGCGCCTATTGAAAACTAGTGGCAATGAAACTCAATTCTATTCAACCCCGCCAAAACGAGGAGAGACATAAACATATGACTGGCGCAGGGATGCATCACCACAGCATAATCTCGCCAACCACTCATCAAATCAACTGGTGATCTCATCGACCCCCCCCCATCCGTTTTTCCACGTTAAATGCATTTGCAGAAGATGTATTTTTACTTTTTGACTATTAGTTATAATTCTACCCCTTTGTTCTGATATTTCTCTGTACAGTTTTACTATTTGATTATGAAAGGGAATGAAAACATGCGAGACGTAGGAAAATATTTGCGTGTAATGTGCTTTTCAGAGCCTGCACAGGGTTGTATATAACACTTTGTATGATAACAAGAATGTAGAATAGAATGCTGTGATCAATGTTTGCTTGAATTTAACGTAAATCCCGGCCTGGAAGCATTCGAGAATGCGTATGAAAAGCTGAAAAGCAACAGTAAATATATAAAAGGGTTAGGGTAGAATGGCATTGACCAGTCAGAGAGAATAATCCTAGAGCGTTCGGCAGACAGGATTTGATTTTACGCAGAAGGGTTGAAGAGCAACAAAACATAAATGAGGAAAAATTACGGAGTACTTTAATTTACCTAATATAATGCTAAAAGCATTTTTATTAAATCTTCTTAATGGTTGTAAATATTAAAAACTGCTATATATCTGCATATTTATGAGGAAAAATCTAAATTTATTGCCGTATAAAAAAATTATTACATTTTATTAAATGTATCAAAATAGTCATAAAATATTCATTAATAATAAAAACTAAATTTATTGTGAAAAATTATAGGCCATACTGTGACGCTACGGACGTGCATCTCCACCAAATGTGGCGTTCGAGAGTTTTTTGATTTATCAATGTTTATCTAACTCGCTTGGCATTTATTTATTACTCATCTAGCCACCGTGCTATCTATCGGGGATAAAGTAAATGGTACTTACCATTTAATGACGGACATCTCTGAGTCGTTTGGAGACGGTGCAGAGATTGGTGATGTAGTGCTAACGGATTTCGACTGACTGGTAGTTGGCTGGCTAGCTGTTGAGGATGACTTCGGGTGGCACAATATGGCACAATATATACACCGCCGCCGCAGAATAGTTAGATTCTGCGGCGGCGGTGGTGACTGATCGGTCGATGGCGATTTGGACAGCGTGGTGACGAACAGCGAACTGACTATTACCGAACAGTCCGACCAGTACTACTGCCCTTGAGTCGTGGGTTTATATACTGATTTCCTCGCATTTGAAGATAGGTATTTCCTTGGTTGCCTCGTGGAGCGCGTGGCTGACCTTTTTAGTAAAGTTTGTATGCAATCTTTGTGCTTCTTCGAATCGCAATTTCTCGGTTCTATTGTTAACGTATTTTTTAGCGTCACCCGTTTTTTCGTATTCCTGTTGTGTATGCGTTTTGGGACAATCAAAGTTTTGTTTCCTTTGTGTCCAGTAGAGAGAATTATCCACCTTTCCTGTCAGTCACACGAAACATCCTAATCTACGCAAAGAAATCTCTTGTCTAAACGTTTCAGGTATAGTTATCCAAAATTATATTGTGAATTCTTAATCAACTTTATCGCATTCACGACAATACAATAAATATATAATAGAACTTCGTGCAATATATTTAATGAAAATTTAATAATAATTTAATAAAAATTGCAAGTAAATGGTGAAGGCGCCGGTCATTTTCACAAATATAGTCGGTTAAATGAATTGTTGCATACTCCAACAAGTTGAAATAAGTTGAGTTATAAATGCTGATTAAGGTTTGTTGATGCGGATGGTGATTGAGGTTTGTTGATGTTAATTCTTGTTTGTTCGGCAATGGATTGACCACCACACATGTATAAAGTACAATATATTACGTCAGAATATACTAAACGATTAACCTGAATTCACATACATTTTTAAGCTTGCTATTTTAATTATCTACCATTATACTCTAAAATTACATAATGTAATTGTAATTTGCAATCAAATTTGCTATGCAATATGCAATAATATGAGCCAAAATGGTTTTCCAATTACGTAACTTTAAACAGAATCAATAAAACCACAATAATGATATTAACAACATTTATTAATCCAAAAGCAATTAACACCAATTCAAACTGTTTATTTTAATTCCTGAGAGTTTGAAATTTCGTCCGATTTTATAGTGGACTGATCAAGATTTGTTTTTTTTGTCATTCTGCTCTGGTGGTTTGCAAACAAGTTGTTAATAACAGAGCCCATTGAATTCAGTTTTTATCATATATTACTACATAAATCGTAAATTAATTAATATTAATATTTGTTCTATTAAGAATGAAATATGTGATAAATTAATTAAATCAAAAATAAGCATGCATTTTCCCGTTACCCATCATGGAATCAGCTTCATTTCTCGGAAAATCACAGTCTGAAATTTCTTCGTACTAAAAATTAACAGGAATTAATGAAATACATCAAATCAAATACAAGAAAGAAAGTAAATTAAATTTTTGAAAAATGGGAATGAAATAAAATTGAAATTTGAAAATAAAAACTTACATATTCCCCGAAAATGTTTCCCAAATAAAACTGCAATTAGCACGCTGCATTTCAACAGTATTAGCAAAATAACAAATATTGATATAAGAAACAATAACTATGAATAGTATTTCAGCTCCCGGCACCTTCGCCCACACTTTCTCATCAAAAGTCGAAGCTTTCAGACGTTCATAAAATATCTAAAAATACATTTAAACGAATGTCGTATCAATTCAAACTGGTTTGTATAAAATCTATTTAAAGTTGATCAAATTAGCATATTCTAAAATAGCCTGTGGGCGCGGATAACTGAATAATTTACCTGCAAGAGGGTAACGAAAGCCGTCAATCCAAATTGTAAATTCGGTTCGATTATGTATGTGCTGGCGGCGAGCATGCCAGCCACCCCAGAATGCAGTGCCCATCGTCGTGCACTTTGCACGCCATCGATTTTCCGTAGATTACACATTACACACTGTTAACATGCGTGAAGTTAGCGAAAACTTACCCACAGTGAGTGCTAAGAAAGTAAAACGCTTGGCATGGATCGGTAAAAGCCTAACTTGTTGCAAGAAACGCGCCCCAAAATTATTACCCCGAGTAACTTTTGCTGTTGCCATGCATAATTTACAACGTGCCAAAGTAAATCACTTGGAAGAAATCGATTAATACGATAGATAATCTGATGATATTGGGAAAGGGAAAATGTATAATGTATAATTTCGAAATTTTGTTTCGGTTTTCTCTAAGCTTTAGTCATTTACATGTTAATTTTCGGAGAAATTTCGTCAAATAAACTTAAAATTTTATAATTTTTGGTAAAATTCAACTAATATTGAACCAAAAAATTGAACCTGTGATTGAACTGTGAAGTATAAAACCACTCCCATAACCTTTAAAATATATGAAAATTAAAACTTCTGAAGCGACATAATTTTAAAGTTTTACAAAAAACAGCAACTTTGCACTTTTAAGCTCCTGTTCTTGTAAAAACTTTAAAGTGACGAATCATTTCTCGGTTCAAGCATCATCCAAAGGCAACAAAATCCCTCCATATTAATCAACTTACCCGATAGATAACCGCATAGAGACCCAAAGATGAACCAAATTTAAAGTTCCCCAATTTTACAAAGTAGAAAGGAACTGCTCTAGGGCGTTTAATCATCTTTGACGAGTTTTTCATAAACAGTTTAATGATGTTCCATCCGTAGCCAATAAGAAAGTACTTTTTGAATCCCTCTTTGAAAAACACCAGACAATTATCTTTGTGCATGCACTGGGGGCTGTTTTCATCGCTTACTTTAATTGGCTCAACGTCGTAAAACCTAGAAATAAATCAAACTTTCGGCCAGTTTTCGCTGATTGTGAGCCTATTATTAGCTTGCCCTGCAGCTATAATAGTTTCAAATATATAGTTGTAAGGAGAGTTTGAAAGCCCTACCAGAAGTTCAAAGATTCCAACTTTTTCCAGGCAAGGAAATACATAACTAATCCATTTACTGCCATAAATTTTAACGTGTCTCGTAGAGGACTTCTTGTTATCAGTTTCAGGGTTTCCAATTCGTTAACCACATTCTCCAATGCCTTAATGAAGGAAAGTGTTAATATAGTTGAGGAAAAAAGTAAGATTTGGGGTTTAAATCAAATATAATTACAACTGTGCTGATCATATAAGTGTTGAGTTGGCGATTTCTCTTGCTTTCGCAGAAAATTGTCGCTCCCATTGTTAATCCTATCGTTAGAAAGGTTTTTACATTGACTATTCCAAAGCATAATCTGTAATAAGTAATTTTTATTTGTTTTTTTAATAAATGGAATGAACAACGTAAATCTTGATCGAACATATTTCTGATGTTAGCAGAAGCACAAACAGAGCCAGACGTCAACTGAATAAATGGAGTGTTCCGTAGGAGAAGGATGAATATGCATCGTTAAGAATAGTAACAATAAAAATATGACGCGATGATTTTTCTTGCAATTAGACCAAGCTTTGGCAACAAAGGCTTCGGGAATTGATGAGACGCAGCCATTAGGAGCGCCCTGATTATGTGACCATCAAGAACCAGTAAAGGGTACTCCGAGATACTGAGCAGGGCTAGCTTCTCGTACATCGGAATCCCGATGGACGATATAATCCCGGTATACCACTTCAACTTTGGCTTCAGCTTTACGGGTATAGTCGAGAGTAAAACCGATAACAAGAATAATGTGATCTGGTACCCGGATGCATCGGTAAAGGGAATGAACCAAGGCATTGGAATTGACGGGCCAAATTAGAATGAATCCATTGCAGTTGGTAAGGCCTTCTTCATAACTGAAGCAGAAATCACGGCTATTGTTACGAACCGGACCCGGTCCACAACGAAATGTACAGGGGAGAACACGACTTTTAATCACTTACGATCGGTGGCAACTGAATTTATTACAAAAACGAATTTCTTAGGAAATGTCTCAAAGCCGACTCTAAATAACAATTCATGACAACAAATCCATAGCTGATACCATGACAAAATATAGTCAGCTCCGTAGGTATGTGCCCAGCAGTGCCTTAAAAAGCTCAAGGGCAAATGCATCTATATCATGACAGACTGCGAAGTGGCACTAACAGCTCTTCGTGATGAAGAGCGTAAGTCGAGGGTAACTTGAAACTGCAAAAATGTGCTCAACAAGTTGGGGCGAGGCAATAAACTCACAATACAGTCGGTGCCTGCGCACCAAGGTATTGTAGGCAATACTAAGGCGGATATGCTAGCCAAGAAAGTAGCAGAAACCACCTTCCATGGCTCTGAACCAACCTGCAGACTATCAAAGTCCACAGTGGATCAAGAATTGGTATCGTGCCAGCGACGGGAGCGCCTAGAGGGACGAAGAGGGACCTGGAGGGTACAATTGTCTAGGCAGGCCAAAAGGCTGCTCGATGTATCACACAACAGAGCCCAAGAAATTATAAAGCTGTGTGGCGGCAATCCATTGCCACACAAACAATATTAATATCAACAAATCTCAAGCGCCAACCTCATCAACAATCCATAATCTGCACTTATTCAACATTCACCAGACTAAACACAGAAAATGCTGACACCTCAAAATCGACACGACGTAGCGAGATCGCGACCTCGTGTTCCACTGTGACGAACTCAAAAAATGGTCGCATTAGCATTTTCACCTAGTATGTATAGTCCACAATTTGACACCATCAACCAACCAGTTGAGTTCTTCACCGAGTCTTACTTAGTGAGCCCGACACCAGCTGCCGCCAGAAGGTGGAAGAAGAAGCGAAATAAAAATTAAGTGACTAAAGAGGAACCTTCCTGGTAAACAAATGTTTTGAAACTTAATATATATCAATCAGGCATAGCACTATGAATGAACTCTGTAAATTTCAACTTTCTAGTTCAATTGGAAATATTTATGCCGCAAATTTTATGGGGCCAGAGCTCCCTTTATAATTGTCTAAAGGGCCAGTTGCTCCGATTAGAAAAACGCCAGGAACACCCGAAAGGCAGAACATGCTTTAGAGGAATCGCAATTACAAAAAAGAGTAAATAATAAATTGATAAAATACCTATATAAACACGCAGTTCCTATAGCAGCCAGTGGAAAAGTAGCACCATACAAAATCGATCGGAAATATCCTAAAAAAATACGCAGTACTTTTTCGCGATTCATGTTTTTCACTCCAACGAAGGCAAATTGCAGCTGAAAACATATTATTTATTAAAACCTCGTTTAATTTCTGTTCACCTACAAAAGCACATTAATCCTACGTACAAGATAGACTGGAATATAATATTTGGAACAGGCACGTGCAGCATGCAGAAAACAAAGCAGCGCGTTTTTTATGCAGCTCGGATTTCCGGAGATATGCAGCGGATGACATGTTCTTATGAATGGGAAATCACGCAAAAGCTGATGTTTACTGAGAATCACCATCTTGGCTACGCGATTAATAATAACTTTGTTTACTCGTTTTAACACCCACTTGGATTATTTTTCAAAACGTCTTTATGAAACACGGTTTTCTGTGCACTCGAAATATTTTGTACGAATGAAGACTAATACAAAGTGAAGCAGTTTATGGTAATTTGATAAGCGGAAAACGTCACAAGTTCACCAGGTCCTCACCTATGGTCGATTGAATTTACATAGTTTACAATAATCGGTGGGTTAATGTGAACGGTGCAAGTTTGCGATTGATTTAAGTACGTGCTTGGTAAGATTGCATTTAGTGATTTATTTATCGATTTTCCTGGGTGCATCATGTGCGTTAACTTTCGGTATAAATCAGTCGTAAACAACAGTCTATAAATATGATTTATTATAGGAAATGTAAAATTACATATTTTTTTTAGTCACTTTGTTGATTTTGTTAACTTATCTTACTTCTTTTATTTGATGAGGGTTTTTATTATCTATCGATTGATACCAGACAGACTAGTAGGATTTATAGGAATGTAGTGATATCAAATGATATCAAAGTTGCTGTGAAACGATGGAGACGATTCGAAATTTTTGTATATGCATTGAGGAGAAATTGACTGTTGAAAATGACGGTTCATCACACGATGTATGACCGTTGATTACAGCTTTTACTGTGGGTGTCTGTTGGCGCGAGCCATTGACGGTTGCTCTCGGCCCTCAGAAAGCTCCTCAGGAAGTCGTTGGGAGGCAAGAGGAAAATTTGTTGGTTTAGTTAAGGTAATCTTGCTTTACTTCTTTCATGTTGGTTATATTACTATCTATTGGTTGATACCTGACAGACTAGTAGGATTTATAGGAATGTAGTGATATCATATGATATCAAAGTTGCTGTGAAGCGCTGAAGATAATGAGGCATGTTTCTATATGTTTTGAGGAGATTTTGACTGTTGTAAACGACGGTTGATCACACGATGTATGACCGTTGAATACAGCTGTTACTGAGGGTGTCTGTTGGCGCGAGCCATTGACGGTTGCTCTCGGCCCTCAGAAAGCCCCTCAGGAAGGCGTTGAGAGGTAACGGGTAGGCTCTATAGGTATTAAAGCGCATTACTCGTACCTAATAAATCGTGACTTCGGTGAGTTTGCTTGTTTATTTGTGAATCTCCTGAGTTGTTCACGTCAGACAACGGGTAGTTCATCAGAAAGCCAGTAGATAGATTAAATAACGGGATAGTTTAATTTTTTTTAATGTTTCGTAGCAGTTTGTGCGCAATTGAAAATATAGGAATATAGGTCGGCCGCCTGATGTTCACGACAAAAGTCTAGGCTGAAAATATCGATACTTCTTGGTAACTAAAGTACCAAAAAGTAGTGAGCACCAAAAAGTAAAATATATTTTGTATCTATATAACATATAATGGAAATGTGATATATACAAAACAAAATTGGATTATATTCTCGTGAATATCACTACACAGTGAATATAAAATTAGAACTAGAGGAAAATAGTCATTTGTGTGCGATTTCAGGCATTAAGTATATGGAAATAAATTGTTAGGGCTTTGCGTGCAAACGACGCCGACGATTCCATTTCCATACAACCTTCACACTCCATACACCAACCGATCTCAACCTACGGCTTCAACCACATTGCATTGCACCTGGCACCCAGTTTTCACCTTCGCAGCTGCTGTTTGCATTTTACATTTTCCTATAATGAGTCTCCAAGTCCTCACTGATAGACTAACAACGCCACCACCCTAACGGATATTATTTGCAAACATTAAAATTTGCTTCGTAATTTAATATATCCAATGTAAATTCAAAAATTATTGATCCGGTACATAAAATATGAGAATATGGGTTTACTTTTCCTATTAGCAATTTCCTAGTACCCATGTTTGTGTGTGACATTAAAATATATTTTCCGATATTTTTTCTTTATTGCTTCGCCCTTGAACTTGTACTTTATGAACTTTTTCAACGAGAAAAACAAGTATTTATATTGTTGATTATATCTAAGAGCTAATGTGCATGTTATTGAAATAATGATATGGAACTATAGCATAATACGCATATTATTATGGTTGTAGTGGTTAATGATAATTGTTTTTATATAAATAATGGGTTCTAATAGTTTGTTTTTTGATTGATTCTTGTTTGATATGCAAGTGATTATTATTGAAAAGATTTGTGAAAAGTTTATGGAGTGTTAGTTATTTGTGAGAAATAAACTAATTCATTAAAGTAGCCAAAGAATGAGCGTTCTAGCCCACTTTTATATGGGGATTAACATAGGCTTTATGTTAATTGGTTGGAGTGGGGGTAAAGTTGTAGTATGTCGAATCGAGTATTTTCCCGAACATTGCCGAAGTGCCACGAGATTTGAAAAGTATGGATGCAGTATGTCAGGCGCATACTTTGTGGGATGGACCAGGATACATGGGAGCATATGGCGAATGTATGTATAGGGCTGGAAGGGGAATGGGCGAATGAGGTTAGAAGAGCAGGGAAGAGTGTGCAAGGTTGGCTGAAAGAGA
>JAODAC010006552.1:0-30293 GCA_027575185.1 Mimaenictus wilsoni
TATATATATCAACTATTTAGTACTTTTTTTGGAAAAGTAAGTCAGCAGACCACACGTTTTTCTTTTTTTTTTTGGCGAAATTTATCCAAAATTGCAGAAATCGTATATTATCACTGAAATCGCTTTAGCTACGATATTCGGATGTATTTAAACGCAAATAATAAGTCGATTAAAAAAATCTAAATACTTTTCCCTTTATATTTTACTATTTCCAAAAGCTTCAGAAATCGCTTGTTTCATATCGAACCGAAAAAACTCTCGATTTCTGAATATTTGATACACATTTTTGTGACGTTCAATAATTTGAGCCCATTTTAACACGATTTTCTCTTTTATTTTTACGATTTTTTTCCTAAAATTGCACAGCTACCGATCTCGCTTCTTTTGTGAAAGTGACGTCTGAACACATCTAAACTCTAATATTTTTTGATATTTTGACGACTATTTTCAAAATTGTCAGTAATCGCATTTTAATTCAAGAACTGTTAGATCTACCGATGTGTTTGAAAAGTTTCTCTTGTTAAAGTCGTTTGACCACATCTAAACACGAATATTTTTGGTTATTTTGACGAAAATTTGTAAAATTGTCAGTAATCCTAGTTTAATTCAAAAACTGATATATCTGTCGATGTGAATGAACGCAATTTTTGCGGAAATAAGTCACCTGAATACAGTTAAACACTTTTTTCTCTTATACTTTAGCGAACAGTATCCACATTTGCAGAAATTTCTGCGCTTTTAAATACGATTTTCTCTTGTATTTTCAGGAATATTTCCTAAAAATTTCAGAAATAACATGTTAACTGTCAAACAGTAGAGTGTATCGAACTCCCGATGCGTTTCTACGTCATTTTTTCGAAAATAAGTCGTTTGTACATATCCGAACACGTATTTCTCTTATATTTTTGCGAATATGTCCCAAAATTTCAATATAACGTGTTAACTGTTGCATTATCAAAGATATCAAACTCTCGATGTGTTTATGTGTACGTTTTAGCAATTCAAATCCTTTTTTCTCTTATATTTTTGCAAATAATTCCCAAAATTGCAGAAATACCACGTTAACTGTCGAACAGTTGCACCTTACGATAAATCGAGGTGTTTAAATTGGATTTTTAACAACATAAGACACTTTTGCACATCTAAACACTTTCTCTCTTACATTTTTATGAATATTTCACAGAATTTCAAATATATCTATCAATGATTGAATACTAAATAAAGCTTCATTTCTTTTAATTGGTATTCCAATAAATATGGATTGAGTTCAAATTTTTGGTAATTTACATTATATATTTTATATTTCCCAAAAGTTCAGAAATAGCTTGTGAACTCAGTTGCAGGTTGCGATGTGTTTAAACTAATAGTTTAACGAAAATTAGTCGTTTCAGTACATCTAATCACGTTTTCTCTCATATTTTTGTTTCATACATTATGTCTATGGTAATCTTTGATTACTAAACAGAACGATTTCTGCTATTAATTTGTATTCAAATAAATATAGATTGTAGTTGAATTCTAAAAAATTTCATTTTATACACATTACATAACATTATCAACAATACAAATATTTATATCCTTTTACTTTGAATGCAGTGTCACGAATGTTCTCATCCCGAAAGTTGTCATCTCTGTTCATTGCCATTTGATGACTGACATACACAAATGGTGACGCTGACGTCAACTGTACAAATCTCACAAACCATGTAGCCAACCCTGCGTTGCATTGGAATATCAACGCAAAATTTGCGCCCTCGCAAAATACTCAAATACTCATTGCACAACAGCGGCGCACCAGCAAAACACAGCGGCGTATGGCAATCGATTTCCATTACTTCAGCTAATTGTTCCACTATCGCCAACCGATCTAACCTCACTTCTGCTTTACCGCCGTTCAATTACAGCCCCTGTTACACATGTTATTCTAATACACACAGTGTGTAATCATGCATTTATTAATTTAATGTTCCGTTGTGTGGCAGGGTGTATTGTGTGATGTTATGTCATGCACATGTCACGTCACCGCTCGCATGGGAAAAAAGCAAATTAATTCAATTTGATCTAAAATTAATTTGCATATGGCAACCGTTTGCGTGAGTGACACAAAAAAAGAGAAAAAAAAGTAAAAATATTTAAATTATGTAAAAATATTAAAACAATACAACTTAATTGTATACAGGGTTTTATTACATCACAAACAACAGGAAAGTTTCATTATTTTCCTGGAAAACTCTAATATAATAAACACTGTGCTTATAAGGGTTAGTGAAAAACGTGTTACGCATGTTTTTTTTGTATATTTTATGGCGACTTTTTTTCGGGGTCCGGGTTTGTGTCTTAATTAATAGAAATTATGTTGCTCAAGTTTATTTGGCGTCTGTGACCTACGCTCGACGTATTTACTTTATTGCTCATATTGTCTTTTTCATTTTGCACAGATTGTCGGGGGTGTTTCCTAAATACCAGTCACGTCAGTAAACACGTATGTTTACTTTCACTCAGGTGGTTTATTTATTAAACCGCCATATGTACAAAATTACGAAATAACATCTCTGTTATAGTTGTAAGAAACACTTTTAACATTCGTAAGGAAAGTTGCCAAGAATTAATTTACAGCTATAAAGCAAAATGCGTTCCCCAACTTTTTGCCTAAATATGTCACCAGAACACACTTTTTCCTCTTGTACTTTAGCGAACATAATACAAATTTGCTGAAATTACATGTTAACTCTGCTACCGTTGTAATTACAACATTCAGATAAGTTTAAACCGATTTTTAGCAATAATAAACGTTTATGAGCTTTTAAAGCTCATGTATTTTATATACATTCTCAGGTATTTTAAGGAATATTTCCTAAAATTTCTGAAATTCCATGTCGAATCGTTGAAAGTACCGAACTCCAGATGCGTTTCTACTTATTTTTTACGAACACATAGCCGTTCTTCTCTTATAGTTTTGCGAATATATCCCAAATTTTCAAAATAACATTTTAACTGTTCAATCATCAAAGATACTAAACTCCTGAAGTGTTTATGCGCATTTTTAGCGAAATAAATCGTTTGGGCTAATCTAGACACCTTTTTCTCTTAAATTTTTGCGAATAATTCCGACTGCGACTGCATCCTGCGCTCGATGTATTTACTTTGTTGCTCATGTTGCCGTTCGTATTTTGAATACATTGTCGGGGGTTATCCCTAAATACCAGCCGCGTCACTGGGGCCTGCACCAATTGTCGGGTGGAGGCGCCGGTGACTCATATGTTTAACTACACTGTACTGGTTTATTTATTACGCCACAATTTGTGCAAAATTACGAAACAACATTACTTATATCGTTATAACAAACACTTTCAACGTTCTTAAGGTATGTTAGCAACAATTACTTTACAGCTATAAAGCAAAATGTATTAAATACTAGAAATTAAGTTGTTCACATAAATTTAGCACAATGTGAACATATTTATTTTATCCTTCATATTATCTCCTTTCATTTTGTATTGAATGTAGGCAGGGATATCCCCATAGAAGCCACGTCAGCGGCGCCTTCACCAATTTGTGGTTAGAGGAGGAATGACTCACATATTTTTCCTTGCAGCCATTTATTTTTTTTTGCATTTTATATCCAGCTTTTTCTGCATGTGTTGTGACAGCTGTTTTCGCAGTGATGAGAAATGATGGCGATAACGTAATGGCGCTGAAGTATATTGTTATCTCCAAAATTGAAGTCAATATATCCTTAAAATCATAAACGTGTTCGCTGTGCTCTGTGGGGAATTGCGGTCGGTGTTGGGGTTTTGCACGGGGCCATTTGCGAAACAACAACACCACTCGATTTATTTATTTGCGGTAATAGATAGGTGTCACAATTCAATCGCCCGGAAATGGTTGCGCAAGCGTAGCCGCGCTGGAAGGCCAGGTGAAAATATGACTATTTTCGCAAACTCTTGCATGTTTGTCCCTGGTTGCCGCGAGCGTGCGATTTCCGGCATATGTGCTTATGTGACGCGACTGGTTTCTTGTTTACCCACCCCGCCCTGTCAACCTTGCCGCCGCAGCCCCAGGTGTAATGGGATTGTGCACAATTGGTAGCGGCATGCGGCAAACAAACAATATTAAAATCAACAACAAGCTGGAATGTGACGCCATGAACAATCAAGCATTACTCTATTTATTATTAACCTATCAGAATACATGTCAATCGTGTTATATTATCGCATTTGGGTAATTATGGTGAATTTTTTATAGGCATAAATAAGTAAATTGAGGACTCCGGTTTGTAAACATGCTATTTGGGGAGGTAAAATTGGGGTAATGTGATATACTATGTCACGATTTGGTAATATCAAATGGTTGTATATTCTTTATTTATATAATTCTAGGTTAGGGATGATTACAAATTGGAATAAAAGAATAATGAAATGAAACTCATAAATGGGTACATATTTAACATTTCAATAACAAATAACACTTTTTTATTTGACCGAAAAACATGGATTACGTACGAAAAAGACGAGTGTGATTTTGAACTTGTTCAATACTGGGGATTTAATCATTATCTTCCAATTAATTAGTGTGCACTTCTTGGTTCTACAAAAAAATATAATAGAAAAAATACGTTTTGCAGTGGCTTACCTAATAAACGCCTACGTTTATCACTATTGGCGAGAGGGCATAATTTATGTTTGACTATATTTCGTGGCATTTCACGTTGCACATCCATGTATGTACTTACCACTCGAAACATGAAAATGTCTATTTAACATAATATAGGAAACTCAAGCAAACGCGGGCCGCAGAACAAATTTGAAATTATAAAAACCTCAAGGGGTTACATTAAAAGGAAATAAAGTCAATTTCTCAAATTGAAGCAAAACGCACTTTAAAATGAAAAGAAAAGTTAAAATCGAATTAAATAACCAAAAATTAAATAACGCATGAAAGCTAGCAGCTTTTAATCACCTTTCATTGAATTATTCTTAACTTGTTGCCATGGATCTATAAAATTATTAAGATGAAATCGATACATACACTTTGCATTGGCTTACCTTCCGGTTTGTAATCATTTTATTTTGGGAGGGAAAATTGGGGTAATGTAGTACAATATGTTAGGATTTTGAACCTATTCGGCAAATAAAACTTCGTATTTGTATATATTCTTTATTTCATTAACAAATAACACTTTCTTAAGTTGCTGAAAAACATTGATTACATACAAAACAGTCGAGTCTGATTTTGAACTTGATGAATAGTGGAGTTTTCAACATTCTCTACCATTTCATATTGTGTAGTTCTGCAAAATATATAACCGACACTCGCTTTGCAATGGCTTACCTAATAAACGCCTACGTTTATCACTATGTTAGCTTGACTCTTGGGTATGACTCATTGGCGCGTATTAAACCTAAGTAATGTTTAATTATTTTACGTGGGAATTTACTTCTCCGAGTTGTTCTAGCAACTGTAAATCTCGATATGCTGCAACAATGTGGTGTCACTCTACTCGTTGAACGGTGGACATCCATGTATCTCATATATGGAAAGTCGAAACATGAAAGTATTTCCAGCGTAATATAGGAAACTCAGGTAAACGCGGTCAACGAAACAAATTCGAAATTAATGTGATTACATTAGAAAGAACATAAATAAAAATAGTCTATCTCCCAAAACACACATTATGAAGAAAGGAAAAGTTAAAATAGGATTATTAGTTTCTGAGCTATGCGTCGTCAAAAATTGTAACGCACTTGAAAACTCACTAGTTAAGCCACGAAATCATCGAAGTCTATTTTCATCACCAACTTCTATTCTATTCTTATTTTCAACTTCTTGTCATAGTTCTACAAAAATATTAAGATTAATAGACACATACACTTTGCAGTGGCTTACCGTCGACCTTTATCGCTGTGTTCGTATAATGCTTGCGTTTGACTCATTGTGTGAGGGCATAATTTAAGGAATTTGTTTTCCCGAGTGTTTCTAGCAATCTGTAAATCTCGATGTGCAACGAAGTGGGATCACTGTTCTCGTTGCGCGTTACACATCCATTTATGCTCTTATCACTCAAAACAAGAAAATCGGCGCATATACTCAACGTAAAATACTAGTCTTAAGTAAACACTGGCGCTAATCTGAAATTTAAAAACTTCCTTAAATTAAAGAGAACAAAATTTTAAATATATTTTTTAATTTCTCTCAAGTTGAAGCAATTGAAAAGAAAAGTTAATTTAAAACCGGATTATTAGTTTCTGAGATGTTCTTCGCCAAAAACTATATTATTATACATATATTTTATTATTATTTACATTATACATATTGGCATGTTTCACTCTTATATACATAAGTTCCATCCTAAATATTAACAGTTATAAAAAAAAACTTATCTGAAAATATTAAAAAAACAACTAGATATATACAAATACAAAAAACAATATCAATGTGCACATAAACACCTAATATTCTAAGCTGTACGCCTCCTTTTTCCCTTCTTCCCAAACACTATCCGTATCCATTCTACCCCTTTCCCTGTCTCACATAATCATTCTCCAAGTGTCCTTTCTTACTGTTCCTCCCTATACCTCCATTCGTTCGCATTCGCTCACCAAGTGATCCCATGTGTCCCACCATCTATTGCACAGAACACACTTTCTATATTCCTCTGGCATCCATGTTTTCCTTCCCCTTTCCTCGGATCCTTATTGTGCCCACCTCTGCGACCACCCAACTGCTTCAATTGCGTTCTCTATCTGTTCGTACCCAAGGTGCTGCGTATCGCATATTCTTTTCATTATCGAATCACTCTTCCCATTGCTTCCCATGCCATGCTGTTTCTTCTCGATTCCTGCAACACGATATACTCCAAAAATTATACGCTCTCAGCTCACATTAACATAATTAACAGTAAAATAAAATCGAGACTGGCTCATTTGAAAATAATTATTATAATAAATTAAATATGCCAAGAGATGAGTAAAGTTTGTTTGTAACCTTTACAAAAATGCCACGGTATAAAATTAAACTTCTGGAACCGTTTAAAAATCACCGGATAACTAACAACAACATAATGGAACAAGTAAATGTATAGCACACTTGTTTAACGTTAGTTTTTCCCGTAAATAGAAGCCCAGTCAACAACAATTGCGACCAAAGCGTCGTTTTAAACGGCTAGCCCGGATGTGAAAGTAGCGACAATTAAAAAGTAATAAAAGGATTACGTTACTAGCGCCGGGTTTGCCATGCATGAGACCGGTCCCGGTCCTGCACTGCAGTCCTGCCACTGTCGGCGTGGCGGATGCAGTGCGAGGTGCAGTGATATTAAACGAATTTGCGGATATTCCTGCGCGTGTCACATTCGAAAATCGGTAAAACGACAGCTAGTACACCCACGCGTCCGTATGTGCTGGCAGCCGAACGGCTGCATGTGCCACCATGTGGAGCTGGCAGGATGAATTCGGCTCTTTAATTTCCGCACGTTTTGCACATAGCGCACATAGAAAGGGGGCGCCGGCAGGATGGAGCAGGCAAAACTACCTGGTTCTGTGCTTTTTGCGAATGGCTCCTGTTTGCGCCCATCGGTTCTCGGAGGGCTGCGTATACTTTTTTTTTCAATTTATATTTATATTATTTCGGAGGGGGATTTCTGCGCTAAGCAGGAAAAAAACAAGTCGTTTATGTAACAAACATAAAACGAAAACGCGTCCTTTCGAGAGGTAAAATAGGACCACGTACCCTGCAACGCAAAAGCGGAAAAATAAATATAAGAAGTTAAAGTAACAGAATAAAAGCGGCCAAATGCTGCTTGGGGGGTGTATGTGTATATTTTTACGCGTTTAATAAATATAAAAAGCAACGAAAACGTGACAACGAAACGCCGTCGAACGTAAGCGGTGGTAAACGTGAGGATGAGGGGATGGCAGGATTCGAAA
Organism: Mimaenictus wilsoni; assembly: GCA_027575185.1. Lineage (NCBI taxonomy): Eukaryota > Metazoa > Arthropoda > Insecta > Coleoptera > Staphylinidae > Mimaenictus > Mimaenictus wilsoni. Next base: position 7,923 of record JAODAC010006552.1, read on the forward strand.
AGCCGTGTAAATATTGACGTTTGTAATAATCAAAAATAAAGCGCTTTGAGGATTTTGAATTTTTAGATGCTTTATTTTTAGATATCTCAATGTGTGTTTAATTTTGTAACCTAAAATTTATTTGTACTTTTTGAATGTGTAACGACTCATCGTATGTAGCGTGAATTACTCTTAGATAAATAATTCTTCTTCTTCCTCTTTCGCCTCATGACGTAAGTATTCGCTTATGTTATTCTTTATGCTTCTTCTGACGTTCAATATTCTCTCCTCCCTTCATTTGTTCGTCCCGTGCTCTTTTGCCTACAGGTCTGCCCATTTTGGCTAAATAATTGCATTTTTTAACCGTGCAAGAACTACTATAATCATCAGCTTTACTTAAGTTTATTTTTTTCAATTTAATTAGTCATCTTAGAGACTAATACTATTAAAAATAAGAAGCAGTCATTTTGCTCTACATCCACTGAGACTTTGTGGTCAGCAGCAAATCCTTAGACATTCACGATTTCTTCTCATGACATTAACCTCAAACACTTTGAATTTTTGATATTAATTTAATGTATAATTCTTAGGCCCAGGGTAATTTTTCGTATAAATAAGTTGATGTTTAAGTTAAAACATTGATGCTATGTTGATATCACCCCCGTTGAATTGAGTTTTTACTAGACTGTTCGCAGCTAAGTACAGTCTAGTAAAAAGTGTTCATAATTTTGATCGGAAATGAAAAAAAAAGTTTTATAAGCAATAACTCTGTAAATACTTATAATATAGAGGACAATTCTTTAATAGTTTAGATTAATTAAGTTTCTTTCCAAAAAATCGATTATTTTTAACATGGCAAATGAGGTTTGTCTCTTTAATCAATTAGAGTGATCATTTATTGAGACTCTAATGTCTGGGGTGCGTTTCCCAGAGTATCCTCGAGTCGTCGCATTGGGATATAGTGTTTTACCATAGATCAATAGCTTCGTAGCTTTTGTTAAAATATCAAAAGTTAGAAATATATTTTTGAAAACTGAAGGAACGAAAAGGAACAGAGTTATGTATAATGTCAAGGTACTATCATATTTTTCCTAAGTTCTATTATATGTTATGTTATGTTAATTGAAGGAATGTAAGTTTTCCGGTATATTGCTACCCGACAGTATTTTCGATGCTCAAATGCGACAATCGTGTGGAAAATGCCTTAAGGGCAATATTTTCGGTAAATTTGCTTAGAAGCTAAGGCCGTAGTTACTTGTCGCGATATCGAGCGGGACCACAGCTATTTTTTGGTTAGTTTGAGTTTCCTGGCATTCTTTTGACAGCGTGCTGAGTGCACCGAATTACGCTCGAGGATTTGCAAATGAGGTAAATGCATTGTTATTAATATAAGTTATTAATACATTGTTATTAATTCAAGGTTATTAATATTCAAAAAAAATCATTCGCGCAATCTCTGAGCTCCCTCAAAATGACCCAAAAATACCTTTTGCAGGCATACATTCGAAATTCATCGAAAAGCGGCTTTTGATCGCGTTGGAGCTTCTACGCAAGCTTGTAGAAGCTATTAACGAAACGCATTAAAGCATGTACTTTTGTTTTTGGTTGTCATGGCCTTCATTTATTATGATTTATACATTAAGCAGACATTGGCAGAAAACCTTCGTCAAAATCGTGCGGAGATGATATCAACAGCAACTTATGAAATGTACCAACGCAAATATTTTAGTTTTGGTCGTCATGGTCTCCTATTGAACAAACATTTCCTAAAACATACGAAGAAGTACTGCACAGCAAGCGAGCCAAAATCGATGTTTGCACCTTTGTAGCGTTATATATTATTGTCCCATCATTAATGTCAAAAACTGTGAAAAACATTATCTGATAAAAGTGTGATAAGTTCCTACATCGTTGAGCAGAAAAGAAAAGAAAAGGGTAACACATGCTTCCGAGGAATCTGAACATCCTAATTCATGATGATACTTAATAGAAATAGAAACCAAACAATCTGTTCACAAAATATTTTAAGCTCCGATAACGTTTTCAAAACAAGTTTACAAAATAATATTAATTAAATATTAGTTTCAAATTATATTCAGTCTAAAATTTTTCAGTAAAAAACATATTACAGGACATTACGCTGACTAACTAAATATTTATAAATGTAAGAATAATGTGAAAGTTTAATTAACACGTTCTAAACTTTACGTAAAAATGTAATTTTACAATTTCGCATAAAAAGGATTTATAGATAAAAACTTCATCCGACAATGTAAAAGTTTTATCTATACATTTCCGTTGGCGTGTTTTATTTTTTAACTTGGTTACGTTTAACGCTATAAAGTTTATTATAACCGAGATTAAAACATGTCATAATTTCTAAAGTGTGTACATTGCTTATTATGTGTATATTTTAGTATAACGAAAATTCGTGTCACTAGAAATTACCGTCATGAGAGTAATGGAGTTTTTTTTTTCTGACAAAAACGTGATATGTTCTAGTACTGGTAATATTTTTTTGTTTCGAAATTCATTTTCTATATTAATAACATAAAACGATTTATGATTTTTAGCGATGAATATCTCAGAAACAATCCAATAACAATCCAATTTCAACTAAACTTTTTTAGTGTGTGATTTATTTCAATTTGACAGAGAGGCTTGAGAGAGAGAGAGAAGCAAATAAATTTAACGCGAGAGTTAAGCGAACATTGATATAAACGTCTGCGGCTATTAGGTAAGCCGCTGCAAAGGGTATGCTGACTCACATGAATCACGTGCGATCATGGCCATGCGTGAAATTTAGAATGCATCTTTACATTTCATTCTTTATCATTGTGAATCTATACCCAGAAAAGTAAAAATGTATAGTTTAAAGAAGCCTGATATATAATCCTTTGGATTCTTTATAACCTTGATTGTGTTAGCATGCCCATTTCCAATATGTCGTTTTCTTAAGTTCACGCTCTTTCTTCTATCCACTCTGATTTTCAATTGTCGTAAAGGAACCTATCTCAATTAACACATGCAAGAATATGCAGAGAAAATTGTGAGCAATGAACTGCTTAGCTTGGTGAATAACACAGTTACCATAATTTTCTGTATACTTATATACTGCTGGATTGTTTTCGCTTCGATAATACGATATCTCGATTGTATCGAACAACATTTCCAAAAGTATTGAAATTATCATAAAAATCGAATATTTTGAAATTCTACACTTATATGGACAAATATCGAAATTTTCTGGAGAATAATAATATTTAGAAAATTTTCGAGATGTTCAAAATATATCAAAAATAATCGATAAGCATAAATATATCCAGTAGTACCGAACATACCCAAAGGATCGATTAGTATCAAAACTTCGAAAAGTATCGAAATCATTTGCTATGATCGGAAGTAATGATAAGTTTTCAGCATCAAAACATTTTTACAAGAATCAAAAGAAAAAGTTGTGGCGATATGTCGAAAAGTATCAAACATAGTTTCGACCATTTGGAAATGTCACAAAAGCTAAGAAAATTACTGAAAATATGAAAAGTAAAAGTCAAAAATGTTGATAGCTATCGAAAGGTTTCCAGAGTATCCTAAATATCGAAATTTTAGATTAGTATACATAATTTTAAACATAATAACGTATCGAAAAGAATCGGAAAGTATCAATATTTGAAATAAAAACATCAAATATATTGCAATATACCAAAAAATATCCAAAGAAATGACAATTAACGCAACTATCAAGTATTAAAAATATTGATAATTATCAAAATATATCGAAAATATTGGTATGGTAAATATCGAAATCATCAAGAGTATACAAAGTATCAACATTCTGCAACTTATCGATAAGTATCGCATCTGTTGATAATTATTGAAAAGTATCGAATAAAATCGATAATACCAAAATTAGAGTACTAAAGTTTATTAAAATTTATAGATTTGAAAAGTATCAACATTTCTAAATATATCGAACTAAGTATATCTAAATATATTTTAAAGATATCTAAATATATTGAATATTTCAAAAAGAAGCAAAAATACCGAACGTATCAAATATATTGAAATGAACCTAAAATTATCAAATGTATCGAAACCATTGATAATCATCGAAAAGGAACGAATAAATTGGAGAATACCGCTATTATAAATAGCACTGGAAAGTATTAAAAATTTAAAAATGTCTTGAAAGGTAACAATATTTCTAATTGTATCGAAAGTATTGAACATTTCGCAAATAGTTAAAAATACCGAAAGTATCGAACATATTGAAATGACTCACAAATTATCGAAAGTATCGCAAATATTGATACTCATCGAATAATATCCAAAAATATTGGAAAGTATAGTAAATACCGCAATTATAGTGAGTATCGTATTAACATTTTGAAGAGTGTCAATAAGTAATTCACCGGGGGAAAATGTACAAAATATTTATAATATATAGTTTTACTTCAGTTTTGTGGCCAAACACATAGATTTAATTATTTATAAATGTTAGCACTTAAACATAAACTTCTGTAATGTATATTTGAGAGCAAGTACTTAGTAATGATTTTTTCCTAACTCACCGGGGTCCCGCTGGCGCAGTTGGTAGCCGGTTCAAACCCGGTCGGGGGTTTCAAATCTCCTCTTTCCGTGTTAAAAATTTTTCAATTTCAATTAATTCATGTCTTTGTAAATTCATTAATTGTGCTAAATGATTACATTTTCTTCTTTGATATGTCAATGCTAGCTGGTCTGGGGTCGTTTAAACAAGACTGTATGATAGTAGTTGTGTGAATGAGTTAGGAAAAAACCATGACTAAGATTTTGCTCTCAAATATGTAATTCAAACTTCACACTAAATTGCCAAATCCAATCTAACGTATATTCTCAAATTCACGGCAATAAGGAAAAAGTTAATTCGAAGTACCAGCCGGATTCCCGGTGTCTCCGTGGTGCAGTTGGGAGCGCGTCGGGCCGGTATCCCAAAGGTCGCCGGTTCGAACCAGGTCGGGGGCTTCAAATTTTCTGTTTCCGTGTTAAAAAAATTTCAAATAAATAATTAATTTCTTTCTAAATTCATTAATTATTCTAAATGATTAAATGTTCTTCTTTGATATGTCAAGGCCAGCTAGTCTGTGGTCGTATGATAGTAGTTGTGTAAATGAGTTAGGACAAGATCATTACTAAGTACTTGCTCTCAAATATGCAATTCAAACTTCACACTAAATTGCCAAATCCAATCTAACATATATTCTGTAATATATATATATATGAACAGCTAGACGTTATTATTGGTTTTTCAAATTTTCTCTGTTTATTAACTAGATCTCTGTTAATTAAATAGATTAATCAAATTAAAACTATTGTACAAATGAATAAATGTACATATTTTTATATGAAATGCCTTTAATAATCTCCAATTTTTTCACACTTCTCCTCATTTCCAACAAGATAATGTAAATATCAACATTGATTAAGAATGTCGTCAAAGATTGACTTCTAATACATATTAAAATCACCGCCCTGCAGCGAGAAAACATTTCGGCGATAACACAATTACCTAGCGACGTGTTTTTACCCCCCACAACCATCACACCATGGCGGCGTGCCGAAAATCATAAAACTCCGTGACGCTATTTGCGATATAGAAAGGTAAATCCGAATCGGTTTCTTTCGGTCGGCCAATATTCACGCGCAGATTCGCTTTATATTCATAAATAAATATTTCTCTGCGACGCGTCGCGACGCCTTCGACATGCGACAACTCCTCTCTCCACCATGTTTGCTATGCGCTCTCGGCGTGCCTGTACCTCTTACCTTTTGTGAATATGTAAATGTCTTTGCCGTTTTATCGGTGACGGCAGAAGAACGAAATGAATACCGCTTACTTTTTACGAACGCACGCGTGTCCTTCATTCCTCGACTGACAGCCACGGGGCGGAAATGTTCCCATTCCCATCCCCTGAAACGAAGAAAACCTGAGAAAAATAACACGAGAGAGATATGTGCAATAATCATTTAAAAATCATTTAATTTTTGTTTGTCTAATGGGCAGGCAAACATTTGCTTAATGCACGGTTTGTGTCGGAGATAGGTAGGTGGGTGAAGATAGGGGATGGTGGTGGCCATCGTGGAAAATGCCGGCAGCGATGGCGGAAAATGAAGAAATAACAAGCGGGCATGCGACCGAGCGCACACAGCAAACATTCAGAACGCTGCTGCTGCTCCTGCAACTGCGCTTGAATTATTCCAGCAAGTAATTACTCCTAATGATTCTTGTTGCATCGTTTTGCAAGCAGCATGAATAAAACGCCATTGCTTAAAAGCGAACAGCGTCATTCTAGGAAGGACGACATGGAAAAATATTTATATTAGTCGTTTGTAATATGATTTTCCTGAAAGAGATTTCACTATTATATTTCGAAAAAGACGAAAAATGATAAAGCCAATTATGTTACTATTTTGTGTCCATGTTGAATGGGGTTGTAATTTATGTGGAATATTATTACGAGGAATTATACGTTATATTTATTCTATAATTGGACTTTAGTGAAATTTACTGTAATACTTTAATTCTACATTAAACAAAATGAGATAAATTTATAAAACTCCATACATTTCAGTGCGATGTTTTTCTACTCCCACCTAAATTTTAAAATATAACATGCTTATACACATTCATCAAATAAGGTAAAGATATTTTATCATACACCTTCCCACACATTATCATTTTAAATGACTACCCACCATTTCCATGGTTATTTCAAGATAAACAAATAAATAATGGAAGGCACTTAATCGATATTGATCACGAAAAGCTTAAATGAATTCTAAATGAAAGTGTTGACTTCGAAAACAAAATGCATGTTCAACAAGATACCAGTATGATGTAAACTTGAACTCAACAACAAAATAATTGAAGTGAATGTTCAATTACCTGGTGGTCACACATACCGAGGGACTTGCATCTCGAAGATAATGTAAGATAAATCACCCGACAATTATCTGAGGCCTTACCGGCAATAATATGGAATAATAAACATCTATCCGTGGATCTAAAAGAGCGAATTTATGTAAGGGCAATCATGCCGATTGTAACACTCAGCTTATCAGAGATGAATTCAACATCTATAACGTTGGCAGATGGAAAATAGGCCGCAGGACATCGTGGACGGACCATGTAGCATGTCAAAATGCCTTATGACTAACAAGTCCCAGAGGAAACGACCACTTGGGCCGCCACCAAAACGGTGGACCAACTTGTGAAACTTCCTATTATAGAAGGAAAATTAACTTAAAGAAACAGGCAGTTGTCTAACCAGAAGGGAGAAAGAGAGATATCACGAGCTTCATTAATTAGAAAATGATATTGACCCCGATAGTTAACACCCCACTCATATTGAAATTACTACTAGAAAAGTAGAGGTTGCCGGTCCAAATCCGGTAGGTGCATTACACTTTTCAAATTCTAATAATGTAATTCGTTATTAGTATTCAGTGCAATATGGCTAATAACTAAGATGACCTTATTTCGTCCAAGGAAAATAAGGTTAAAGGTTTCCTAGTATTATGAGGAACAACTAAGAAAAGTTTAGGGTCAAAAGCAAGAGGACTGGACATTCATAGACATTACCTGAAAAGTAAAGCTAACCACTCTGAATAGCAAAACATAGAGGATCTGTGCCGTCTAATTGTCCTCAAGCAGTATGAATAATTTATATATTCTCTGGTTACACTTGATTCTGAGTTTGGAACGTCACAATGACTTCGGATAGTAAATAATATTTAGCATGAAGGACTGTGATGGTTGTTAAATGTTAAGTTGACTAAGAGAACAATTATGGCACGTACTTGTTTTACAAGCATGTTTTACAACTACACTAACCATTTTCTTCATTCAAAACATAGCGGGATCCACTTCGGAAAGAATCATCATTGTATCATCTGTAGGGTCCTGCAAAGTGCAATTTAAGTACGAAGGTTGTAAGATTTCCATACTTTTTAATTCGTCTATTATTCAATATTAAATCATTTCATTGATATCTTTGTGAAGACGGTGCTCTGGCTTTTGTATTCTGAAGTCGAAGATGTGAGACATTACCCATGAAGAATCGTTAAACTTCTAGGACTTCATCGTTGCTTATAAAGCATTTGAATTTAGGTGTTCCTTTAGCTTGTGGAATATGTGATAATAGCTGGCGGAAATGTCTTCAACAAATTCTGGAACAGGGACCTTCTGATCTTATGAGCAGTTGAACTGTTGATCTGCTGAATAATCATACCCGAAACCTCCAGCCTACAGCGTTCTTCACCGTGAACCTTCGTACCGGATTTCTGTTTGAACCAGAGTAGCGATCAACGGTTCTATCTCAAAACGCTGCCAAGAGAACACTGAGGAACGTAGCGAATCACCAACAGGCTTGCTCGAGAGTTCAAAGATTACCTTCTAGTCTTTGGAATTTGCAATTTTGTAACAATGTATACCTTACTAACAATTAACATTGTTTCGACGAGTAGAGGAACCTTACTTTTGGATCTCCTTTCATATTCATGCCTTTAAAATACTCAAATGATTTTAATTTTAGAATGATACTTTTCCCGCTATTATGCACAGGGAATAAGTAAGATTTGCACTTACGTATGAGCAAGATTCTGATAGATGATGGCTAGTTGTAGCTGGGCAAGCTAAACCGATACTTTCTCCGGCTGACTTCATTGGATACCCGAACATGGCTTACAATTAGATGTCAGGGAGACTTTATATGTCCAAGAACGGATAAACTTATTATGATGAGTATATTTGCAACTAGTAACTAGTCATTTGTAAAGTGTGCGGTACGGAATAGAGGAAGAAAAATCGAGAAACAGCAAAGTCATATCATACACTGCTCCTACAATCAATACAACCAGAGGATCCAGGTGATGGAAGCCAGGGTACATAGAGGAGATGGGCCTTGGCGCCAACGAAAAAGCAGACTTTTACCTCCTCCCATGAGTTTGAAGTGGGAGTGAAATATAATCGTTATAACAACGAAGGAAGGTAAATCTTTGCCCAGTGATGGAGAATCTATTTGATATGTGCGTCAAAAATACTTCATAGCCCCTAGAGGGACTCTCCCTACGAGAGTCAAATTAGTACATCTCCTTACTCTTACCTAGCAAGTTAGGTAAAAATCTTGTGTAGGTCCAAAACACCGCCATGTGCGATAGTTGGGCCATCAACACTCTAGTATACATTTGGTGGGAACTTATCTAGCACAGAAATAAGGATTCAGAATTATGGAAGTATGCAAAATGACTCGGAAGTCCCTGGGTCAGATGCACGCAAGCCAATTCTATCCGTTGAAGTGTTCGTCGTGGTTCTTCTATTCATGCTTCTTACTTCACTCAACTCGACTCTTTTTTTAGACTTTTTAACTGCACTTCAATTTTCCGTTTATATACTGATTTTCTCTCACATGATGATTTCCCTATACATTTTTGTCTCGTGCACTCATTTTCTGGCATGAGCCAGAGCGTCGAAGATCGAGGCAATATTTGGCCTTCCGGTCATGCCGTTACAATTCCATTATTTTCGTAGGACTTAGACTAGGTTTAAAATATTTTTGTATTTCTTGAATCAGCATGTTGTAAACTCTCGGTCGTGGGGGACAATAAAACATGTGCGAACCAAACCCAGCAATTGTGAGCGGTAGGTCGCTACGGGGTGAGTGCGTGGTACCGTTGTGTATCACGCTGAAAGGAAGAGAGAGAGAGAGACAGAGAAAGTGTCACTGCGGTACTGACCGTTGTAGCTTAAGTTAGTTTTTAAGATCTCAAAACAAATCAGTCTAAAACTAGAATCCGAAGCGAACACATCTACTCTACAAACACAATCCTCAACTTCCTTCGGCTAGTATCGCTCTTGGGGCTCACCAGCAGTTCTGAGTTATCTCTTGCGTCACTTTCCACAAGAAGTGCAAGATTCTCGGGATTGCAAACTTTTACAATATCTATGAGCCTCTTTGAGTCACACTTCCTCGTGCCTATTGTCTGCGCTTTTTAATAATACCTATTTTGTGCGTTCCTGTTTTGTACGCGTCTTAGAACAATTTCGATTACTTTGTGTACCGATTACTTCTTCGAACTATCGAATACCCCTTTCCGTTGCATTGCCTTCTCTATCTACTGAAGATGACACTTGGCTAAACTTTCCAACTTTACTTTTCACAATCATACACTAAATTCAAAATCACCTTATCACATTCGCCACAATCTTTAGTCTTATACTACATCCGATCAAATGGAATTCGTACTTACACATATTTTGAAGTCCTCAAAATATGGACTTATTTATGTTTAGACGTATTTGCACATCTTTGGACATGCATTTATCATCTTCGAAATCAATATCAGCTTAAGTACAAGCATTACTCCACATCATGTTGAAGTTTATATTGTCAAGGAAAACTTAACGACAGACTTAATCGAAACTATATTTCCCATGTTAGACGCACGTTCGATTTGGCATTCCAGCCAAGCGTACAGAAATCATAAAAAATCAGATTTCTTTCATTCAATTCGATTATACACACTTATGATTCCATAAAGCAAACGTTTCGTACCGTCTTTATTTCAATTTCAATCCGATGTTGAGTACTGCAAGCTCGGCGTGCCCACCATGCACCGTTCCGATATATTTCGCTTTTCAGCAATGTAGCGACCTGGCTAACGATAAGAAAACCAACATCATTGCCGAATCACACACATATTACACGCTCGCCGGCATTTTGTAATGCAGGCAACGTTTCACTATGCACAGCACAAACATTGTCGATTTCGAATTGCTCTCGGCCGGTTTGTGAGTGCGGTTCCTTTTCGCCGACGCGAAACTGAGCCACCCGAACACGGTTTACCCTTGTGGAAACCACCCACATGCAAACGCTCGCATGCACGTACATATATAAACACACACATACGCATACGCATATACACACATTGCTGAGTCAACACAAATCCTAGGTTAAACGCATACAGGGTCAATGGAAGTGAAATCAATATCAATACGGCAAACGTCTCGATTTTATCCACAAAACCGCCTTATTTCGCTCGGTTTCTTAGCCTTGAATCCGTTTTTTTTTTGGGAGAGTCATCCACGTAGGTAACTTTTGCTTGTATTTTTCTTGAACTAATCCCAGAAGAATTTCGAGATGCGTAGTGGATTGTCGATCGGTTGCGTAGGACGTTGGTGGGCGTCGGTAGCAAACACTTTGTATACGCAAAGACTTCGTAGGTCCTTTTCGTTGTGCCTTTATCCCTGGTCTGTGTGTGTGCGCACTGTGCGCACGGGGGAAGGCCATAACGTCGCAGTTGCTCGCTCCAGCTCGTGCTCCTGCCTCTTGTGCTATTTCGTTATTGCCGACGCTAGTGGTGCATACTATAAAATTTAATCTTTATTACTGTGCACGGCGGCGGCAATGGCATAGCTACGCTACGCTGCGACTGCCGACGCTGTCAAAGGACGACGAAGGAGGGCCGGCCGCTTGCCCAAAGCTTTTACGGAGATTTCGCGTGGCGCTGTGCAAACCAGCTGCGAAGATAAATCTTCGATCCATTTTAGTGACAAGCGCTGGGACAATAACGAATGATACATTGTTGATTGAATGATGTGGGTTGCAGTAAAATTTGCATTTTCTCAACGCATCGTATAATACTAAAACAATGCAGGAATAAAGAAAAACTCTTTTACCATTTTTAAAATTTAAAAACCGAATTTTCAATTTTCAATATTTAAATAAAACTCCATTAGTGGAATTGTATGTTTTTTGACATTATCGTTTCTTGCAGGATTTGGTAATTAGGGTTGTTCATGTTCTTGTACACGTACCTGCTCGCTTTCCATGTTAACTTTAGTTGGAAGTAACGTTGCTTACAAGGGGAGGGTCATACTGTGTCCGCTGGGATTTTAATGAAAGTTGGTAGACATTCAGAATAGGCGTAACAACAATGCCTGTTAAAGTGAGGCGACGCACTATCCAGGCATTATCCTTTAAAAGGAGTTTGAAAATATGCTTTCAAGTTTATATACATTATCGGCGACGGTCCTGTCGGAGGATCGATGCTTGTTTTTTGAAACTTTTTTTATTCGATTGTTAAATATTTTTAAAGTAAAGTAGGTGACTTCAATTTACAATTATTCTTTATTCGATAGCAATATTTTCACAATATAATAGATGATACATATCATAAAAACAACCCATATGTTTTCCTATATATTTTCCTTGTTACGTCCCGTCAAAACAAAAAAGTTGTTTAAATCCCACATAAAACAATTACGGATTGGTTTACGGAGTCACTATAAATCAATTGTGATATACCTCCGATTAAATAAATAAATGCAGCCTGCAAAACTCTAACCACGGACCTTTCAACTATACAATATTCAAAAACAAACATCTAAAAAATCGCGAAATTTTTAAAAATGATAGACCTACAGAAACTTGTTTCGTCAAATTCCACCAAAATGTATGTAAATGTAGACGTGTATTTCTACCATCAAGTCAAAATTTCTTAAAACGTTTTCAAAACAATTTTAAAGTAATTGAAAACAATCGGAAAATATCGTCTAGGGAGGACTGCAGAAAAATGCACTCTCTTATTCATTATCAATTCTCTTCACCCGTATTTGGAAATATGATACGCTATGCATGGTTCGCATCAAAACTATGCGACGAGAGGGATGTATTTTTGAACGTAAACGAAGTTTGTTTCAACAAAGAAAATTGCAAATTCCATGTGAATGTAGAAATACATCATTTATTAGATGCGCTAGATGTACGAAAAATTTATGTTTCGGTTGTTTATTAACGTATAAATAATAACTGTAAATTGAAATCACCTACTTTACTTTAAAAAAATATTTAACAATCGAATAAAAAAAGTTTCAAAAAAACAAGCAATGATCCTCAGCTTCGCAAACAGACACTCTACCAACCGACCTACACCGGCTGTTTACAGGATCGTCACCGTTAAGGTATATAAACTTGAATGCATATTTTCAAACTCCTTTTAAAAGATAATGCCTGAATAGAGCGTCGTCTCGCTTTAACAGGCATTGTTGTTAGGCCTATTCTACATGTCTACCAACTTTGATTAAAATCCCAGCGGACACAGTGTGACCCACCCCTTGTTAGATTTAAAACATTCACACATAGCGCATATCCGAGACTCACATAATAAGTGCAGTTAAATATGTGCTCGTAAATATGCAAACAAATTACCGTCGAAACACGCGCGAGCGACGCGCGGTAGTGGTCAAATTGAGCCAAAATTATTCGCGCGGTCCACGAGAGTGCACTCTTCGCACTTTGTGAAGAGCACAATTACTGAGGATTTATCAGCAGAAAATATGAAGCTATCTAGATGAAATAAACATTAAAATGCTGTCTCTTAGACCTATAAGAAGTTAGCAGCGAGCCAACACAAAATTACCCTACATTCGATACTGGAGCTGCTAATATATTACTGATTGTGCTATTGCAAACAGATGCGTAGTCTTCATTTTGGGATATCAGGAACTGGTCGTATGTAATGATCAATTAAAGATGGATGTCTCTTATGGAAATTAACATGCGGGAATTTACAAATCATCATACCTTTTCATCTCACTACATTTGATCAAAAGTATTTAACCGAAAAATCACAAAAAAAAATCTACAAAAACATAGATGTAAATATAATTCATATTGATCACACTGGGTGCAAGTTATTAGCAATTAACAACAGAAGGGTTAGAGGTTACTCGGCGCTCAATAAAATTTTCATGTGTTTGCTCCCTATTAGTAGACGATAAAATGATTGTTTCAATATTATTTAAATCATATTAAATAAAGTGCAAATTGCTCATTTAATTGCAATTAAAGAATGTGGTGAACATCTTTGCCGTAGTGAATTGCAATTTTTGGCTGGTGACAGATTTATTACGGTGGCTCAAGAGCCTCTACCTACTCAAGACCCTGAAACACCCGAGAACTATTTAACGTTGGGCGTTTTGTGCGATGGAATCAAAAGTCCCAGCAGCGAGCTTTTGATCACTCCAGGGACGAATTAAAACAAATAGAGATTACTCGGCGCTCCATAAAATCATATTGTGTTTGGTCTCTATCTGTAGATAACGAAATGACTCATGCCATTTTATCGTCACTAACTTTTTTAGTAACTTAAATAAGTTGCAAATTGTTGATTTACATATTTATGCTGTGTCTGTCCTCGCCGGCGTCGATTCTTGGAAAAATATCAATTCTTGAGAATGTACACTTGACGACCCCACAGCATATTGATTGTGTGCCGATGAAAAATATTTGGTATTTATACATATTTTGTATTTTTTACATATTTTACGGCTATTGACTGGTCGGCATCTATGCCTGGAGGTATTAAATAAACCTTAAATAGGTTTCCCTGAAATTTATTTTTATCGCCTTGAAAGCGTTTTTAATGATTTTGTATTGAAGTTTTGATTTCAATGCTATAAAATTCGACAACGAAATTAAAACTGTATAATTTTCATGGTCGATCACTCCATAGAAACGTGAGCTCAAGGTGTCAACATGGAATGCATTTTATCACAAACGATTGTTTATAAATCTGAAACCTTTTTAAAAATATTGGTGGTATCTGAGAATCTTCTTTATGGTCCCCACCACATCGGGTGGCAGTCTCCGGACTTTTCCTATGTGGTGCAATGAGACATACCGCTGGAAATTCAAAGTACCATGTTGCTACTGCCTCCCCGGGACACCACTTTGCATAACATCATGGTAAGGCCTAGGACGCACTATTCGTGTGCTCCCCTATGTTATAATTTTTCTTTTCCAAAATTGCTTTATTGAAGCGTTCTGATGCAATCCAATCTTGGCTACTTTTCAGCATCTCAGTGGTATTCGTTACGCTTAATAGTGTGGCTTACTGTGTTGCGCAGGCTGGCAGAAGCTGAGGGTATGGTCCACATCATCCTAATGGACCACCAAATCCGAGTATCAACCCATTCATGAGGGGCTTGAAGCTAATTCTTCTGGAATCCCGCAGAAGGCATCCTTTTCTTGACATGTGTGCTCATTGTTTATTTCGTGCTGTCTTAAGGCACTCTATCCATAGACTGGGGAAGCTTACGTCGTCTTTTGAAGTTACTCCACCAATGAGCAGATGTATTACGCTTTCTTCCCTCAATGGTATATATCTTCTTGGCGGTATTGCAGCGATTTTCCGTACGAAATCTAATGTGCAATAAAATGTCTTCTTCTTCTTCTTCGTTTACCCGCCTTGTCGCTGACCGAGCATAGGCCAGTGGCCTGTCACTCCTCCAGAATTTTTTCTGGGCAACTAGGAGCATATTAATTACCTTTGGGTAGGTTGCCACCTTTACCCAGGGTCAAGAAGACTTCTATAACGACAATCACAGATGTTAGTGTGGTTGCCGGAGCGAGTAGAGATGTTATTGTCACGGACAGGATTTGACCCTGGACCCCCCTGCGTGGTAAGCAGCGATCTTACCAACTGGTAGTAGCCCAGTAGCTCGTGCAATAATATTTGATGATATAAATAACTTCCTATGCATCCATATGGCAGCCACATGCAGTCTGCACAACACGCGCACGCCAGCGTTCGCAGGACCCGCGCTCTCAGTGGAAACAGACCTTTACTTTTGAAATTTTAAGTTAGTCAACTGAAACTAAAAAAATTGGTGGAATTAAATTAAACCAGTGTTAGACAAAGTCTGAAATACGTAGCCTGATGGGTATGTAATGCACACAACCGGAAGTTATTACTTCTGCAAGAATAGTGCAAAGACACATCTCATAGATATTTTATATCATTTACGATAATAATTTATCCAGATTCCAGACATTCTAAATTTACTGTCTCACCAAACAATAACACAAAAATGTTGATACAAGTATTTTCATATATTTTGTAGTTTAATATTATCCGCTTACTTTCTAACAGAAATATTATATTATATATTAATATATTAGTATATTAAACTCAAGAGAAAAATATAAATAGGATTTGGTAATGAACACGTGTACAATCGCTTTAGTTTGAATTAAGTTTGGTTAGTTCATATCTGGGACAATTTAGGTCAGTTAAGTTAAACTCTGTTCGCATTGAGTTAGCAAATTAACGCGTTGGCTTTACATTGACGAAATATGATTATGTGGGATATAGTTACTTTAGCAATTAGTTCCATATTACAATCACGTGGTAATACAATCTTGTTCGAACATGAACGTAAGAATATTTTAACCAAATTAGATTATACGTTATTAAACCTAACTCCAAGCTAAGTTAGAAACTTTAGGTAGGTAGCGATTTCAAAACCATTGTTTCACTGATATAACTATTTTATACCATACCTTTTGCCTTATATGATTAAATTGATAACAGAAATACTGAAACACCAAAATGTTGAATAATACAAGTAATATGCATGAAATTTTCATCTGTAAGTTTATATTGTTAATGAAAACAAGTAACTTTTAGAGATTCAGATTTTGACGTATTACCAGATATATTAAACTTTGAAAATGGTAGGTACTTTTGACGTAAATGAAAAACAAGAAAACATAATGGAGCATTCAAATTTGTATTCTTGTTATCTGATATATTTAGAAGTATTTTTCAATGTTGGTAAATTTGTAAAGATAACGGCTTTTAATAATAATAATAAAAATATTTTTGTGTCTATCGACCTCTAAAGTTTTTTCGCCGAAAATTACGTTTTTATTTTATTATGCTTATTATTCTCTGAAAGTGATATATCGAAGTTATAAGAATCGATGTTAACACTGATAACACTGATCAACAAAAAATTAACATTAAAATATGGCAAATAACAGTCAGTCATAACTTACTTAGATCACATATACATATATAGTGCGGTGAACACTACTGCGACATTGAGACTGTTACTGCTGAATATCGAGTGTTTTCATTTTGATTTTCACCTTCAGTTTTCCGTTACTGCCACACGTGCCCCAGAAGCATAATCGATATGTACAACGAGCTTCAGACTTCCGCGACTATAACTCTTAAGATTGCTAAACTTGTTTCCTAGGATGCTGTACCTTTCTAATCGGTTCTGAAATTGAGCAAGTCTTCCGCCGGTTCAGCGGACTTTCCATCCGCCTATGGGCACGTCAGATGCTGTCCCTGCCTTCATCGGTACTGGCAACGAGGTAGCTGCCACGGCCGAATCTCCGACTTGCTACCAATGAAATTATGTATCACCCACCAATATTATTCCTACGTAGTCCTGTATGGTGATCTTCCAAAGTCTGTGATGGAATGATCCCAAGTGAAACATTCTACTCCGTTCCTTATCAAGAGCCGAAACAATTCATTTCGTTATCACTGGAGAGGAAGAGTGTGGCGAGTAAACTATGACGGAGCCATAGTGACATAATTACCATCCTTGCGAGACAAGTAATCCCTCCTCCCCCTTATCCAACCATCCCTTCAGTCGATTACCTTCTCTCCCACTTCTTTTCCCTCACCTTATTTGCTTTGTATAGTCTACCCTCCATACCTTCTGCTCTACTACTTCTATTACGATCAATATTACGCTCTTGTCGGGAGGGATTTTTCGTTTGTGCTCTTCAGGTATTCGCCCGACCACCTGGTCTTCTGGTAGGATGGGTTCGAAGGAGCTGTTCCTTGATTTCTTTTCCATTCATCCTGACCATGCCTTCATTTGACCCATGATCTTCCCGCAAACATCTAATCGCCACCTCGGAGAGGCCCACCAACTCGTACACCCGTCTTCTCCCGACCTCCCATTCCAAACCATGCCAGCATAATATGCCACTATTCTTCACTGATCTTTCACTATTCTCTCGAACCCTTCTTCATATCTTGCCTCCCTTGCCGTCGTACCTACTTCCCTACAAAACTTTTCTGTATCCTGAAGAACTAGATAGTCCGGACCGGAACTCTCCAATCCCATCATGTTCTTCACGAATCAAGGCTGATACAGTTCCAATGCCTTTCATTCATACAATCACCATACTTCCACCCCATATAGCAGAATCGACTTCACACACGTGTCCCATTTTCATTTCAATATCCGAATTTCCTCCACACATATTTCCTCATTTCTCTTTTACTATTTCCATGTTGACATCCGTTGCAGCCGTGATACCTGATCTATTATGCTCACGATAATTTAAAAGGTTTTGTCCCTTCCATTTCAAGCCTATCGCACTACACCTTCTTAGTTGAAGGTATAATAATATATAAATAAAAACATTGGTATAATATGATGTTATTTAATTTACCATTAGATTGAGCTGTCTTATTGTGCTACTTTACCTTATTTAGTAGGGGGTATTGGTATTTGACAAATGACGTGATCGTGTGGAATTGTCGTCACTAAACAATTCGCACTGAAAGCTTACATTGCACGTTAAACATATACGGCAAGGTTTTAACACGGCAAGGATGACGACATTATTAGCAATATGCAGAATATTGAACAAGAACTCCAGTATATAAAGGCCTCCAGCCAATATTAGTAATCCGCCAGCCTTCGCTCTGGTCATGTGCACTGTGAATTAGTCGAAATGTTCTGAACCTATTGTTGAGTCTTTGAATAAATTCCAGTTAGACTTTATTCTGCGTTAATAAAACAAAGAGAGTTTAGGTTTCAGAAAATCCTCGATCGTGACTGGCGCATATAAAAATGCATTATTGTGAATGTATTAATAAATAAACTGCATAATCTCTCAATACAGTCGATTTTTCTCGACAATTTCCTGTTTAGCAATTTTATAAAGTCCTCAAGGAGAACAGCATAAGTACATATTATTAAATCTCAAGAAATGCATCTATAAAATAGAAAATAGGAATCCTTCTGAAAAACCAATAGTCATAATTTACCAGAAGAGACATCATAAATCGAATACAACAGCATTTATTCCCACAAAAGGTACAAAGATAGCAGTTATTTTCCACCGATCATTTCAATCATCATCATGCTTCATGCACAATATGATATTACACCGAGGGAGGTAGTAATCCGTATCACCATTCGTATCAGTTCAATCGTGTTCCACCCTTGCTATCAGCAGGGAGCATTCGTCGAATTCAAAGAATGCCTGTCGTACAGGTTGTCTTTGGGCGACAACGCTATTTCCGTTATTGTCCGCGCTCGTCGTGCGCAGTTTGCCTCATTAAATATGCATAAAAGTTTATGTAGCATATCAAAGGGCTGGGGGAAATAAAACGGAGCTAAATCACTGCGCATAATGGCGGTTGAAATATTCAAAGGCAAATGAAAAATATTAGCGTCGTCCAGCGTCGAGTAGCGATCGATAAGAGAACGGATTACACTGTGCTCTTGCAGCCATTGCACATTCACTTCAAAAATATGAAATAAGCACGGTATGCGCGGTAATATTTATCGCTGCCTGCAGTGCTCGCGGAATGTCGTTGAATGTGGATTTGCACATTGCATTGTCCATTGTTGTTTAATGGCCGGCAGGCATGCAGCATGCAAAGAGCGAGGAGCAACAAACGCTCGATTCGACGATCGTGAAATTGCATCATGCTTTTGCAAAAGTCGAAAGTCTTTCACAGACTCTTTCGAGTGTAAGTAGCAGCAAACGGAATAAAGGTTCAAATCGGCCCGCCCTGCAGAATCGAGGGTATGGGTTGGGCTTGGAGAAGCAAGGCGAAACAAAAGCAAGCGGATTTGTACCTTGATGTTGCGCCCACAAGGCGCGGATGATAATAACGCAAAAGTCGACAAGAGTTGCGCAAGCAGGAGCTAGAAGAACGAGCGTCGAGTGCGACTCTATTGAGACGAAATCCCCCAGGACATCAGCGCACGGATGGCATTTTGCTTTGTGATACAAGTTGCACGTTAGCAAAAGAAGAGGCCCCCGCGAAAGGCAATGAGAACAAAAACGTAATGAAATCCAAGAAAGGACTCATTACAGAAGCTTTAAAAGCTACATTCAGCGCTGCAAAACGTCTTAAACTACAGTAAGAAACTACAGCAGAAACAACTATGGAAACCAGAAAGTTTCCTGGTTCTCATTCTCGTCATTATTGGTTTTATTTACATTTTAGAACAGTGTTTTAATTACTATTGTATGATATTCGAGATATCTTTGTAGACCATTTCCATGAACGTTTACATGAACCTTTGTTACTTCAGGAAATTATTGAATACTAAATTTGTAAAGTTGTGTTAAGGTTTTAGTTTGTTGTAAGCGTCCACTTTCAATTTTTAATAATATACGAAGCCAACGTTGCATGAGTTTGTCATTTTGAGTGACTGCAGTAAAGGCAGATGCTAGTTAACTATTGGTATATACCGATGTGGGTCGTGGAAACGGTAACTTTTTTACGACCGTTTCCGAGCAAGCTGAGGGACGGTAGTTCCAATCAATGGTATGCCCACATTTGTTTGTGTCGCTTTCTCTACCCTGGGGGTACCATTTATGAGATATCAGGCTGATTTACACTTTGATTATGTCTGGTGCCTGTGCCTTCTTCTAGAGATATTTCTTCTTCATTTTTGCATACATGGATGCTCTTTGCGGGGGCTACGAATGCTGTCCATTAAGCATCATGCTCCCATAATTTTGTTTCATCGTCTTTCAGGGTCTATAGAGTTTTTTCGCCTTCTGGTTCCCTACCGCCAGATTTCACGGTTTGTACAGTCTTCCTCTGTACGTTGTCGTTCGCACATATATATCTGTACTCCTTGTAGCCATGAAAGTTTTGGCCTACCTCTTCTTCTGTTTTCCCGTGGTGTCCAGTTTTGTATTTGCTTCGAGTGTTTCTCTTCGCTCATCCTCTCTACGTTCCCATACTATTATAGCTGCCTTCTTCCAACCTCGATGACTCTGTCTCACTCCCATCATTTCTCTCATTGTTTTGTTTGGTACTCTTTCCTATTTCGATTTGCAGACTGATATTCCCCAGAAGTCCATTTCGAATATATTATGTTTGTTTCGCTAATATCTTGTCCAATTATTGCGACAGTCACCTCCTTTTCGGCTTTCAATCTCCTTGAGATCATTCAGATGACGTCTAGGATTGCGTCGGTTGGTACAGTTATACGCAAGTTATACGCCCATACGCAACAGTTATTCCAATAGCTGCCCTCCTTTCGATACCTACTAGTGTTTTGCGTTGTCTCTGTTGGGTCATGGCTGGGTACTGTGCAGAGGCAGTGTACATCATTATTGGGTTTATTGTTCTGGCGTCTACGTTTGAAAACGCGAATTGCACGTCGTGCAATTCCCTGTCTGATTTACACGGCGATGTGCCCAACATGTGCTTTGTACCTGTGTTTACCATCTAGGACCACGTCTAAGCATTTAAGGCTCACAGATGCTACAATGTTAGTTCAATTCAGAGGAGCTTGGGGTATGGCGCCTCAACATTACGTACAGTAATTCAGTCTTTTCTGGGCCGAACTATAGAGGCCTATTCTGCCTGGAAATAGTAACTTAGGACAAACTACTATTAGAAGCTAGAGCGTAGTAAGTGCCGCTGGTAGCAAGTGTACCAATAGCCGTTTATTCATGAGTATCAGTCGGTCTTTTCTGTATATTTTTGGAAATATTTGTTCCTACGCATTCTAAATAGCTTTTTCTTCTTCTTCGTTCACCCGCCTTGTCGCTGACCGGGCCATTGGCTTATACGTGTCGTTCTTCCAAAATTATTTCTGGGTAACTATGAGCAATCAATATTCTCTTTGGCTATGTTGCTAGTCAAAGGTGAAGACGACACAGATAATAATGTGCTTACCGGAGTGAGTAGAGGTGTTATTGTCCTAATCAGGATTTGAACCTGGATCCCCGGTGTGGCAGCGATCTTACCAAATGGGCTACTAAAGTTCGTGGGTTAACGTCTCATTAGTAGCTTGTTGAGATCAGAATGCAGAAAAGTCGTCTTTCAGTACATACATACGATAAAGATATTAAATTACAAATTACACTGAGCAAAGAGCAGTATCCCCAAAAATGTCCACAGGGTCATCCACTCAAGCGCTAGAGGACTTGTAGGATTCCATCTCTCATGAAATCTGAGGCAATTCTGCAAAAACAGGCCCATGGCCTAGAAAGAAGAACGAGGAGGGGGATGAGGAAAAAGGAAATAAGATTTTAAAGAAATTATTATATGTATAAATTCCGAGGGATTGACCATGAATACTAAGCATCATTGCGGGTGGGAGAAAATCAGCGGAGGTCATCCAGTGGAAAAATAAGTCGATAGAGAGGATGGACGTATTCAAGTATCTAGGGTGTATGATTAAATCGGATGGAAGTTGGGAAGAGCATGTGCGATGGATTCAAGTAAAGGCAAGGTGTGCATGGGGTAGAGTAAAAGAGAGATGGGGGCGAATGTGGG
>JAODAC010006563.1:0-30282 GCA_027575185.1 Mimaenictus wilsoni
GCTACCTTTCGGATGTGTTTGTCAAGGTCCCGACAACGTTTAAGTGTTGATGTTACTCGTTCTGATGGACGGATATTGCATAGAACATACACTGCCGCTGGGATGATTGTGTTATTGTATACTGTTCGCATTTGGGAAATGGCCAGGTTGGATGTAAGAATTTCGGTTGCCCTGGTGGTAATTTTCTCCTCTAGTGCTGTGAAGTTAGATGACACATCCAGACTATCTTGCTCAATATCCAGGTATTTGTATGAGTTTTGTATCCTTGGCAGGAAGTCGTTATCAACGTCGTCTTCGTTGGACTGATAAGCACTCTTATTGACGTTGATTTCGAGCCCGATCTCCGCTGCCGCAGCACGACGTCTATGTATGCTAGGATGGTGTGTTCACCTCTTGTAGCTCGCATAAGGTCTGAATCGGGTGTGTATAATGTCTGCCGTGATTAGGGTGAATATCAGTGGACTGATTGAGTACCCTTGATATACTCCTCTGCGGACATGTCTGATTTTTCCCCGGCGCATGGTCGTTTCGGCGCAGTCTCAAGTTCCACCTGAGCATAGCTTGCAAATACACATTTTTAATCCCGGGTGCTATGGGTAAACGTTGTACTAACTCTCTGATTGCCCAGTGGTCGACCGAGTCAAACGCTTTTTTAAAGTCAAACCAAGCCGTGGTATGTAATTTTCTACTGACCTTTGCTTTCAACGTGGTGGCCTTGTCAAGAATCATAGCGTGTGTTGTGCCCCAGCAGCCCGGTCTGGACAACTGTTCCTTGGGCATCAAATCTGGTGGTAATACTTTTTGGATCGTGCGTGTAAGTAGTTTTGTCAAAATCTTGTAGTCGGTGTTCAGTAACGATATTGGTCTGAAATTAGCTGGGTCATCGGCAGGTCCTTTCTTGTGAATTAAAATTAAGATGGATCTGACGTCATTATCGGTTACGGAGTACCGTCCCTCTATGCAGTCCATAGCAAAGGTTTTAATGTACTTATTTGCTCCCGGAGCCTTCCATGGTGCAGGGAAATTGATCGCATCGTCTAGTAGTTGTTCATAATTTATGGCATTGGTGGATGATAGTGTCTACGAAATTTAGCCACTTTGCAAAACTTGGGTGTTCTGGTTGTGGATGTGGTTTTGGCGAGTAAAGATTCCCGTAGAATGTCTCGGCGGCAGCAGGGCGTGGAAATGGGCGCTGGGGTTTTGGTAGACATCTACTTGAAGGTTGTTGGTGACATCTCATACGCATGCCCATCGTGGTAGTCCTCTCTTTTTGACGGTTTACATCAGCTCTCAACGCTTTAACTAGATCTTCTGTAGATTTAATATATTGCGTCGGCGACATACGGAGTTTCTTCATCATCTCCTTCTCTAGGCGAAGACTACGACTAAAAGTAGCATCGTTACTAAGGGGCTGAATGAATTTTCCACGCTGTATGCGCCCCTCTAATTTTCGCATCTTACGTTCACCCTGTATATATTGTGGTAGATGTGCTTTCTTACCAAATTTGCCAACTATGCGTTTACGTAGGAGGAATCCAGCCGCGAGAATGGCCCGTTTAATTAGGCAATGTCGCTTACCAGGATTGTTGACTGACGTTACGATCAGGTGGATTTTCCTGGCCAGAATGCCGTCTACTTCACTAAGGTGGGCTTGATGTCATGGAGTGCAGATAAATCGTAATAACCGAGTATGTTTGGCGGCGCCCGTAGCTTGTTCCAGTTCACGGAGACTCATATGAGGGGCGGGGTGTGGTGTTGCATCGCCGTGTTCGTCCGTGTTTACCTTTCCTGTATTCACGGATTCAGTTTGTGTTGGTTGTAGTGGTTCTTCTGGCAGGGGAGCCGGTGTGTCGACAGATTCGTCGCCTATGTAGGCTGACGGAGGTATTCTGTCCGTAGTGGTGATGTTTGTGGTCGATTGAGCATGCGGGTCTTGTGTTAGCACAAGGGGGACATTTACAGTATGACGGTATGAGAGCAAGGGGACTCTCCGGCACCCCACAATTCTGTATCGATTTTGTCAGAAGGAGTTGGTGTTATTTGGGCGGTTAGTGAGCATCGATGCATAAAGTACAGTTATGGACAAAATTCGCGTAACCGCGTTTCTAGCGCTTTGTTTGTTCTTGATGGGAAGTGTGATATTATTCCATCCGCGCTTTCTTTGTCTTAAGGTATAGTACTTCTTTGTACTTACACGTCAGTGTTTGAATTTCCTCTTCAGACCATGTGGATTTCGTTGTTTTTAGGCGGCCGACCGTCCGAGTGCATTTGGCTTTCTTTTTTATTGCTGCTACCGTTCTGCCTGGCAATTGTTCCTGCAGGCGCAGGAAATCATCTTGTGTTAACTTTGGTTTGCCAGCGATGTAGCTCTGTATGATGTTGAGTTTCCCAGTTTTCCATGTAGCCATGTTTATGGTGTTCTGATGTTGATTAAACTGATGGTATGTATGTTTAACACTAATTATTTGTTCAGCACTAATTATTTGTTTAGCACTAATCACGTGTATAAATACTGTACAGATACTTAAGCGAATGAAGTTAATTTAGCTTTAATTCCAATTAGGAAATGGTACCTTTTTTGTTTTAGCCAAATTCAAAAATTGATTTTGACGTAGGTGATGCAACCTGTATCAGATCCATCTTTTGAGGAGCAAGTAAGAAAGGATGTTATCTATGTTGATTATAATGGAATTAACAATTTTATCGAACCTGACGATATGAGTATCGATAATAAAGTACGTTCATCAGCGTTAGAAATGGGTTATTAAACGGCTTATTTACAAAGGAAAATTCCAATGCTATCAAGCATCGATGGTTCAGTGGTAGAATGCTCGCCTGCCACGCGGGCGGCCCGGGTTCGATTCCCGGTCGATGCATCCTTTTCTATTTATTGTTATAACAATTTTAACAATAGGTCCTTTTTCCGGTGTATCACTGGCTGGTTTCATTTGGTTTTCATTAAATTTGAGACTAACATATACATATCAGATGACTAAATGTCGATTAATTTTATTTTCGATATAATAATATTCTAATATTATTTAATGTCGCTATTTCGACTTTTATTGAAATCGTAATTTTCGAAAATGCCATAAATACACAGATGCATAATCATTAATATTCCAAATGCTGTGGCCCAGAGGCTGAGGCTTTTGAGACGAGGGCCAATTGGTCACATTACGATTGTTTTCTATTAGGTACTTGTCAAGAAGTGATCGAATTCGATCATTTCTCAATCTAAATCGTTATTTATTGATACAACGATATCGATAAGTGTCGATATATACATATAATTGACATTCCTGCGAGACATGTCAAATGATGAAGAAATATCTATTATTTCTATTTTCTATAGATATTCAAATATCGATTACAAATGAGTCGTAATTACAGCTCATGGACTGTGGCCCAGGGGCGGGTGCTTTTGGAGACGTGGGTCAATTGGTCACATGCCTCTCAGGGTCCCTCCAATTTCAATTCGGTACCTTGACAAGATATGATCAAAACTCTCGATATCGATAATTATTGGAACCAGGATATCAATAAAATCTCGATAAATCTCAAATATTATATCGATATTTATTGAAATTATCGAAAAAAGAGACATAATCACTAATATTCAAAGGGCTGTGACCCAGGGACGGGGGTTTTTGAGACATGGGTTAACTGGCCATATGCCTCTCGGGGACAACCTCCCCGTATGCCTGCTTTCAATTTGGTAGCTTGTCAAGAAACTATCGATATTGATAACGGGAAATCGAAAAGTATAGGTATTAAACCATCGATCTATCTGTTTAATACGTTTAATATGATGAAATATAGATTTTTGAAATCGAAATAATTGGTATGTTAAAATACTCACCCATACGAACGTTTCTAATATTTCAAGGACGTTGACCCACGGACGGGGGTTCTAGGGGGCGCGGGTCAATGGGCCACATACCTCCTTGAACACCCTCCTCTCTTTAAAATATCGATATAATATAGACATCCATCGAAATCAATTTATTTTTGACATGCCCCACTCCTCCATGGGCATTCAGCATCATGAAGTTCTTTTGAATTTTATAATTACAAATAGCACAAAAATCAATGTATTAGAATAAGTTTGGATAAAAAATTCTCAACAACGCGGAATACGCAAAACAAACAAAAACAAATTTAGTTACTTGCGTCTCCAATACTTTTCGAAATCGATTCATAGAAAAATCTGTCAGGACATGACAAAATAATCCCAAATTGTTGTTCTTCCAAATTTTATCTTGGGTCTATCTTCTTCACCAAATTAATTGTCCCATTGTTATTAACCGTCAAAAACGCTTTCCATTATGGCTGAATATGCTGAAAATTGTCCAAAATTACCGTGGGTAAGATATACAAAACCGTTTTGATATATAATAAGTATAATACTATTGGGAATGCAACATATAATAAATTCCAGATGATCAACTTTTTCTCAGCGGAACAAGGTCACTTTCCACGACAGCAACTCCAAGCCGTGTTTAAAGAAAACCGCACAGACTACCTCTCTAGGCTCAACTATGCCTCCCAGCCGGCATTCAAACGTCTCACACGAATCATGTGCACATTGGGACCGAAGTGCTCAACATTGGAGGACATCGAAAACATGATAGTTGCTGGCATGAACATAGCACGCATAAAATTACCATTTTGCACAAAATCGGAATGCGAGAATGCCGTTTTAAACGTGCGTGCAGCCTGCGATAACTATAGTCGAAAAATCGGGACGATGTATCCCATTCCTGTCGCCATGGATTTGAAAGGCCCAGAAATACGAACGGGAATGCTTAAAAACGTATATTTTTTTTGTTATCCCACGCCAAATAGGAAATGGTACCTTTTTTTGTTTTAGCCAAATTCAAAAATTGATTTTGACGTGGGTGATGAAACCTGTATCACCTCAGATCCATCGTTTGAAGAGCAAGTAACAAAGGATGTAATCTATGTTGATTATAATGGAATTAACAATATTATCGAACCTGGCGATAAGCTGAGTATCGATAATAAAGTACGTTTATCAGCGTTGGAAATAGGTTAGTAAACGGCTTATTTGCTAAGGAAATTTCCTGTGTTTCCAAGCATCGATGGTTCAGTGGTAGAATGCTCGCCTGCCACGCGGGCGGCCCGGGTTCGATTCCCGGTCGATGCATCTCTTTTTTTTTATTTAAAGTTATAAACATTTTTTTCCAGTGGGTAGCTTCATTCGCTGCATCATTGAAAGGGCTGGATCAATTGGTGATAGAGCTGCAGTTCAATTTGAGGAAGTGTTGCTGGACTTGCCGACAGTCTCCGATATTGAAGTGCAGTTTGCCATAGAGATTGGAGTTGACATTGTAATTGTCTCTAATGTTAGAGACAAGTATGTGATACGTGAAGTTCGCCGTTTAATGGGCGAAGAAGGACAGCATATACAAATACTTGCGAAGATCGAGGACTTGGCAGCTGTTAAAAATATAAGGGATATTATTGGGGAGGCTGACGGCGTTTTTTTATCACGGTCCGATTTGGAGCACGCTTCAAGGCCCGAAAAGTTGTTTTTAATGCAGAAGCAGATTATTATAGAGTGCAATAAGGTAATGTATGTTTGTCTTACGTTAATGTTTAGTCATTGACATATATGTCCTTAAACATAACTCTAGCAATGAACTCATTTCAATTTGTTAATATATGTTATATTGAATTTGGCAATTTAGTGTGAAGTTTGAATTACATATTTGAGAGCAAGTACTTAACAATATTTTTTCTTAGCTCATTCACACAACTACTAAGTACTACTCAATATATTGAATATTGACATATCAAAGAAGAACATGTAATCATTTAGCACAATTAATGAATTTACAAAGAAATTAATTAATTGAAATTGAAATTTAACAGGGAGAGAAAATTTGAAGCCTCGGGGTCTCCGTGGCGCAGTTGGTAGCGCGTTGGGCCAGTATCCAAAAGGTCGCCGGTTCAAACCCGGTCGGGGCTTCAAATTTTCTCTTTCCGTATTAAATTTCAATTTCAATTAATTTCTTTGTAAATTCATTAATTGTGCTAAATGATTACATGTTCTTCTTTGATATGTCAATGATAGCTAGTCTAGACTGTATGATAGTAGTTGTGTGAATGAGTTAGGAAAATCAGACTAAGTACTTACTCTCAAATTTAAATTTGTTAAGTTATGAAACATTAAAATTGCAATGCAACTTGGCATAGAAGAGGTCTTCTATTTGGTTTAAAGCTTTCAACAAGATATCTTGTTCTAGATTATTATTTATATGTGGAGGTCTACTTCTGTCACTCCCATTCTTATATTACACCCTGCGTTCTTCTCTTATGAAGAAAATCTGCCAGTTTTTTTTATTAAAGACCAAATTACAAGATCTTTAATAAACATAATCCTCCATTTTCCGTCCAGATCCGGACTCGCTTTCACATTTACTAATGGCTCGAATTCGTTTCTCTACAACCCTCAGCCTCATGTCTCTTATGCATCTCTCCCCATTTGACAACACAAACATCTCGTCCATTTTCCTGATCCTTACGTCGACTTATTCCTCTCAGGTATAGCTTCCCTTTGAATAGCTGATCCCATTCTTAACATATACATTTTTTTCTTAGACCTCAGGTTTCTTCCAGTTCCTTGTATCACCTCTAAACTTCATTTACTACAATGTATTCTTGGGTCTCCTCCTTCTTAGGGACTACATAATTTGTTTGATCGATACTTTGTCATTTTCTTCCAAATGTGTCCAGATTTGAGGAATAACAAGATTTAACAATATACATACTGACATTGTTACTAGTGAAGTTTCGATTTTTTCTATACGAAGAGAAACAAAATTCCTTATAAACACGTATCAATACCTAAAATGTTAGCAGTGCCACCTCTTCTGAATTCCATTGTACAATTTATATGGTCCCATTACAGTTTTCGATGTATTAGATTATTGGATTTTAAGGATGTAATATTTTATTATAAATTTTTTATTTATTGGATTTACTTTAATGGATTCACAATATTTTTGATACTAGCCACCTCCTTGTCTCTTGCAACGCAAAATTTCTGTTTTTGCTAGATTGTTTTACAAAATGTACGGATAAAGTTCCATATTTGTACTTTTGCCACCATCTGGCTTCGATCGAAGCATTTTGCTCCCGTAGAAAAAATTCTGCCGGCGCCCATACTTATATCTATTTCTTTATAATTTTCTAATTATATTCACATTCGCTCTACTCTTTTCTTTATCTCGTTAAGAGTTTTTTTTCTTTCTGTGCTCCTAGTGTCACGGAACTCCTCCGGATAGTATTTTTACGTGCTTTCATGGTGCAAGATTTGTTCAACACAATTACTTCCTATGCATAAAGTGGTGAAAGAGGTCAAACTACATGAAATATCATGCTTTTTTCCATAGAAAATAGTCAAAATAGGAAGTAAATGTGTGACCGTTACCAGTTTACTATATACATACATTTGATGATTTTCTTCTTCCTCCAATGGCTCTATAGTTCTGGTCAAACCTTGACCTGCTCTAGTCTTCTCTTCCATTCATCCCTGACCATTGCAGCACTTGTCCAGGAATTGCCTAGCGTCTTTTTTTACAACATCTCTCCATCTTTTCGTGGTCTTCCGATCGGATCGAATCCTCCCCCTCATCTTACTTTCCAAAGCTCTCCTGGACATCCTCTCTTCAACCATGTGTCCTGCCTTTGTATTCCTACAAATACTGAAGTTTATTCTTAGTATCCCTCCTTGTTCCCCCGCTTTAATTTCTTCTTGAATGCTCTCTTTGAATTATAAGCAAAATTTCACATTTCAATTTTCGTTTAAACTTTAATCAGAAAAATTGATATTTTCAAATGCTTATGAACTTGTACTGAAAATGAATTATTTATTCAAATAATAACGATAAAAGTTTACTTTAAATTAAAAAAATAAGTTTGACCCCGACGTGATTTGAACACGCAACCTTCTGATCTGGAGTCAGACGCGCTACCGTTGCGCCACGGAGTCATACGATTCCCCCGCTGGCAGAAAGCTAGATCAATGAACAATATAAATCATTAAAACCCAAAAAGCGACCCTTTCACTTCCAAAATTCAACCTTTCCTGAGAACAATTTTCTTTATCCCACGTGTATATTCCTTTTAGAAAGGAAAACCCGTTGTAGTAGCTCCCCAAATGCTGGAATCAATGTATGAATCCCCAACGCCAACGAAGGCCGAGATCATGGACATCACCAACGCAATTCTGGACGGCGCCGATTGTCTCCTTCTGTCACGCGAGACTGCCGCCGGTGAATACGGCATTCCAGCCATTGAAATGCTCAGCGCATTATGCAAGGAAGCCGAGTCGGCAGTGCATCATCGCCAGGTCTACCTGGACCTCTGTCGAGAGAATCCGTGGCCCTTCGAGCCAATCTACGCCCTCGCGATGAGCGTCGTTGAGATGTCTGTAAAATGCAATGCGGCCTGCATCATCTTGCTGACAACTTCTGGACGCAGCGCGCAAGTTATCGCCCGCTATCGTCCACGATGTCCGATTATTGGCATCACACGACATGCCTTTGTCGCTCGCAAATTGCAACTCTATAGAGGCGTCGAGCCCATCCATTTTATATGCAAACCGCTAATGGAATGGGAAAAAGACGTGCAGAGACGAATACAGTTTGGAATAACGTATGGCAAGCATTTCAACTTTATACGTGCAGGGGATACAATTGTTGTTGTAAACGGAGCGAGGCCTAGCTCTGGTTTTACGAATTCAATGAGCGTATATTACGCTTCCGAGTTTGATGCTGTTGAATCAGTTGAGAAGCCAACGGATTGAAAAGGGAACACATTCATCCGTTTTTATTTTACTAACATTTTCATCATGTCATATATCCTTTTAATATTATAATCAAAATGTAATGTATTGATTAATTTGTTTTACTTACCCTAATCTTGAACCACACTTGTCGGTTATTGCGGAAGGAATCTCACGTGAATACCCGTATAATATAAACAAATTTTTTTTTGGAGGCAGAGACATCTACATTATTCATAATGGACTAACATTCAAATATTTGATTTTATACAAAATCCTGTATAACTATAACTGTGATTCATAATATTAATAGACGCATGATTAACCATTACCAACGTAATGGTTTACATTTCTTTAGGTTCATTATTCATAATTGAATTTTTGGGCGGTAAAATTGTTTCTCAGTTGCTGACTCTAGTTTCTAATTGTCTCATAGACAGCGTTCGAATAAGACGGTCCAATTAGACGTAAACAGCATCGCAAGGCTGTTAAAAACAAGATGCCACCGCTCTGCGCGTTACTCGTGCTAATAGCATTGCAATAAGTGCTTCGAATGATCTTGGAAGTTTGAATTTGATCATCGGCGAACCTCGACAAAATGCCGTCGTATGTTCCCGGCTGTCATCGGACGTCGGCTCGTATGTGTTGATATTAGGGTTGCCTATACTTTAAGGTCATGTAGTATGTAAAAACTAATGTTTCACGCAGATTTTTAATTTATTGATGAATCACGTCAAACATGCACAAACAATTCATTAGGTTAGAGAGAAGGTGTTAGGATGGAACAATAAGAATACAGTTCTCAACCACAAAACTTGGTTTGTTTCAGAACTTGCCGAACAAAGAACTTGACGGCATTACTAGTGAGAGAATTATCGAACATACTTCATAGTTGTACTACTCTTTTTAAAGCGACTACTGTTCGTATTTAAATATTATAAAATAACGTATTATAAAATACGAATTATTATTATCATGTATTTGCAAATTACATGCATTTATTTCAAAATATTTTTTTCTAAAAACTAACTGTAGCGACCTCTATATATCTCTAAAGTTACCAAAAAAGTTAGGTTTGCTCATTTTGGCGCCTAAACTTATTTCATACTTGTGAAGTGGTGTTGACTGTGTGCTGTGAAAATTTAAGTTTATACAGTGATATTTTACGTTATATTAACGTCTTTATTGTTTATAATCTGCCTATTTTGCATTTAAAAGTTAACAATCAAGAATGGATGTTGCGGACGTGAATGTTGGACAAATTCGCGTGAAAGATGAAGTTGGTATTCGTTGCCAGAAGCTATTCCAAGATTTCCTCGAAGAGTGAGTATATTTTATCATGCCAAGCTACTTAATTCTCACAACTGCCTTCTTTATGCTATAGGTTTAAAGAAGACGGGGAATACAAATATCTAGAACCGGCAAAAGAATTGTTGATTCAAGAGCGCAGCACAATCGAAGTAAGCTTTGAAGATGTAGAGCGTTACAACCAAAATCTCGCAACTACCGTTATCGAAGAATACTACCGTATTTACCCATATCTCTGCCAGGCTGTATCAAACTTTGTAAAAGATAGAAGTGACCTGAAGACGGAGAAAGAATGCTATGTTAGTTTTGTTGATGTACCAACCAGACACAAAGTAAGAGAGTTGAAAACGGAAAAGATTGGGACACTGATTCGCATCTCAGGGCAAGTGATTAGAACACATCCGGTGCATCCTGAGCTTGTTTTGGGGACGTTTGTTTGCGCCGATTGCCAAACTGTGACTAGAAATGTCGAGCAGCAGTTTAAATACACAAATCCGACAATTTGTCGTAATCCCGTTTGTAATAATCGCACGAAATTCGTCTTGGACGTTGATAAGTCGGTTTTCGTTGATTTCCAAAAGGTGAGGATTCAGGAGACACAAGCTGAACTGCCTCGTGGTTGTATTCCCAGGAGTGTGGAGATTATTTTACGAGCTGAAAATGTTGAGATGGTTCAAGCTGGCGATCGTTACGACTTCACAGGAACTTTAATCGTCGTTCCGGATGTAGGTGCCATGGCTTTACCGGGTGCCCGCGCCCAAATTAACTCTCGGCACAAACCAGGTGATGAGGCCGAAGGTTTGAGAGGATTGAAATCGTTAGGTGTCAGGGATCTTCACTATCGTGTCGCTTTCCTGGCCTGCAGTGTCCAGGCAACAAACCCGCGGTTCGGAGGTATTGAGATGCCTATGGAGGAGATGACTCCTGAAATGATGAAGAAACAGATGACCGAAGGCGAGTGGAAGCATATGTATGAGATGAGCCATGATAGGAATCTCTACAACAACCTGATTCGAAGTTTGTTTCCTTCGATTCATGGAAACGACGAGGTAAAACGTGGTATTCTTTTGATGTTGTTCGGCGGAGTGTCCAAAACTACCGTCGAAGGTACTTCGCTTCGCGGTGACATCAACGTTTGCATTGTCGGTGATCCTAGTACAGCTAAATCACAGCTTCTCAAGCAAGTTTCCGAGTTTTCTCCTCGAGCTGTTTATACCTCAGGTAAGGCTTCTTCAGCTGCTGGTTTAACCGCTGCTGTTGTCAAAGATGAAGAGTCTTATGATTTCGTCATTGAGGCTGGTGCACTTATGTTGGCGGATAACGGCGTTTGCTGTATTGACGAATTCGATAAGATGGATCCCCGAGATCAAGTTGCTATTCACGAAGCCATGGAACAGCAGACGATTTCTTTGGCCAAAGCTGGAGTAAGAGCAACTTTAAATGCTCGAACTTCGATTTTGGCCGCTGCTAATCCAATCGGTGGTAGATATGATCGCTCGAGGTCGCTTCAGCAAAATATTGCTTTGAGTGCACCTATTATGTCGCGTTTTGATATGTTTTTCATCATTGTTGATGAATGTAATGAGGTGATTGATTATGCTATCGCCAGGAAGATTGTTGATCTTCATAGTAACATCGAAGAAAACGTTGAGCGTGTTTATAGCAAGGAGGAAGTGCTCCAATATATTACGTTTGCTAGAAAATTCAAACCGATTATCACCGAAGAAGCGGCCGAGTTGTTAGTGAGGCATTATAACAATCTTAGGTTGAGGGATACGACTTCTACCGGTAAGTCGACGTGGAGGATCACAGTACGTCAACTTGAGAGTATGATTCGTATGGCTGAGGCTATGGCACGAATGGAGATCTCTGATGAAGTTTTGCCTAAACATGTTAAAGAGGCTTACCGATTGCTCAACAAAAGCATCATCCGTGTTGAACAACCTGATATTCATTTGGATGACGAAGAGCCGGCGATGATCGATGATGAACCACGTGATGTTCCCATGGAAGAAGCGCCGACGAAGAGGAAACTCGTCTTGAGTTTTGAAGAATACAAAGTCTTGAGTAATATGATTATAGTGCATATGCGTAGGGAGGAATCACGTGGTGAGGAAGAGGGTGGGGAAGGTATGAGGAGAAGTGATGTTTTGGAATGGTATTTGAATTTGGTTGCTGATCAGATTGAGTCTGAAGATGAGTTATTAGAGAAGAAAGAGTTGGTTGAAAAAGTTATTGATCGACTTATATATCATGTAAGTATACAAAAACCGGGCATTTCCCGATATTAGAAACCAGGAAGCAAACCTATTTAGACCATATTTTCATCATTTATAATACGATAAGAGATATGTTTATTTTTGATTTCAGGACCAAGTTATCATTCCTCTACGAAGTGTGGGCCTCAAGGGTACAGAGCAACAAGAAGAACAAGATCCACTCTTGGTGGTACATCCTAACTACATTATTGATCAATAAGTAATATTGTCTGTGTTCTGGATATTATTTATTTAACAGTACTCTGATTGAAGTTTATATTTGTCTTTTGTACGCTTTCTTATAATAGTAATAAAAGTTGATCTGATTTTTGAGCTAGTTTTGAGTTTTATTTTAAAAACATGCACCTTACATTTCATCATTTAAAGAGATTACTTAATATTATGAGCGTAGTGGCCCAGTTGGTAAGATCGCCGGTAACCACATTAACATCTGTGGTCGTTATAGAAGTCTTCTTCACCCTGGGTGAGGCTAGCAACCTACCCAAAGGGAATTGATATGCTCATAGTTACCCAGAAGTACTTTTGGAAGAATGACAGGCCTATGTCCGGTCAGCGACAAGGCGGGTGAACGAAGAAGAAGAAAGAAAGAAGACTTGAGATTATTGATTCCTTTTAGCTTTTATTATTGTAAATGTCTTACAATAGGAGACAAAATCTTTGATATTTAAGAGTGCCGGTGAAAGGAAGGATTGAAGTGGAAATGTGAAGTGATATGTTTTAACACCTGGACTTTATGTTCAAACTGAATGGAACAAGGGAGGATAATATAAACTAGACACAAGTAATGAATAAGATGGCATGGGATGATATGAAACAGGCGGCATAAAATATGGGGAATAATTTGAATGCGGTGTTGAAACTTTGGAGTATGTGTTTGAATTCGGGGTTGAAGTTTGGGGCTTATATGAATGGGACGTTCTTGAGAAAGAGCAAGAGTGGTCGTGGGCATTTGCCCATGGAGAGTGAAGAGAAGGAAGACGTATGACATGGTTGGTCTATCAGAAATGGCTAAAAGTGCTAGTGTGCAGTATGTAGATCTGAATGTGTGCACTATGTGGATCTGAAGGTGTGAAATATGTGGATCTGAAGGTGTGCACTATGTCGGGATAAGGTTGATACATGATAGCATATAGTGAGGAAATGAATGAGTGTAAGGGCTGAATGAATCAGTGTAGCGAATGGTTGGATCAGGGGGCAGAGAATGTGACTTTAATTAATCAAATTATAAGGGAGTAGATAAAAGGAAGTAAATAAATTCAAATAGCTCGTGGTTTCTTTGTTGTTGTTATGTAAAATATATTTTAATCCGTAATTCTATTTATTATCATGTGAATTATTTTCAAACTTTTTTGTGTCATACACCCCTTATTTTTTTAATTTTGATTTTCTAATTTGAATATTTGAAAATTAGTATATTTTATTCTGATTTGGTAGGAGCTTGTGCGAAGTCACTGACAATGAATGTTGTGGGCAGGACTTACTTGGGTACCTAGAAATGATAACATTGCAGGGAACTAGAAGATTGGAAAACTGGGAAAAGGAGACATGAGGAGCGATTTCATCGGTTCAAAGGCAACATATATTGATACAGCATTGTCGATATCCCACCAAAAGGGCTGTAAGCAAAACAGAACAAAGCACCAAAGTCTTCGTCTGTATTTTGGCACCGATTCGGAATTGTTTTTAATTTTAATTAAAAGTTATCTCACATGTATAAAGATTTATAGAAGCTATGTATGGGTTATTCACATATTGCCAAATATGTCACAAGCGACATTTCTTGAATCATCCTGTTTTTGTGTGATAAGTTAGGACATTACATCAAACCAGATATGTGATAGGAACTTTCCATTAGGTAAATAAAAAATCGCGACTTGCCGAAATCACGACTGGCCTCTAGTGCGTCAGTAAGTTCAAACCATCCGATATTGTATTACGATACCGATTTTTATTTGTCTCTATTGACCATTTCGGTCTTGCGACAGCGCAAACATTTTTCTCCAGCATAAAATCTTGCAGAACTAGAAAATCTTATCCACGACGAAACATTATTAACGCATTTGATAATAGTAACTATGGACAATTATTCGATGAAAATGAAGTAACATTTCATCATGTTCTAAAAGATATCACATTCTACCCAAATGGGCACTGTTCTGTGGAATAAACTGGATTTAATCAGTTGGCAGGCCTCAATAAGTCACCCACGAAAAAAATGTGGTGTCTACGACATTGATTATGAATTTATGCCAAGCATTGATGTTCATGCAAACAACCGGAGCGGATTCACAAGCCTGCGAACCAGTTAAAGTCAGTTCACAGTTCATTTAATTGATCCCGGGTTATCGTTGCCTTTCAACACATTAAACAAGCTTGGAAATAATATTGATAAATAATGATTAGTGCGTAATCAGCGGAAATTACACACGAAGAAGGTAAATTCTAATACGAAAAATGTATTTTTATAATCTTTCCTTTTAAATGAACTTGTTTACATATGTTATTATATTTAGTACAAGTCAAGTTCAGTGAATTCAGATGTAGTATATTCAACTGTCAGCAGTTTTATGTAGTAAACAGAATTTACTGCATATATTGGTAAAAACGTTAAATATTCAGCTGTGAAATAAGCATGCAGTTGAATATAAATTAATATGTGCGAAACAATATTTTCACGTCATCCAATGTGACCAATAAACAACAAGATAATTATTAATCTCTTTAGAAACACGTTTCGTTGAATATAGTTTAATCTTGCATAAACAGAGTATATTTAGAGAAAACAGAATTCGCATGATTTATTGTTTACGATCATCAGTATTTCTTCAAGACGTATTTATTTGATATATATTTGGTTTCATAAGTTAACCCTTTGTTGTATTTTCTCACTTCTATTCTGTATACTACTCCAGTCCCTGACATTTATTGAGATGTATTTTCGTTTGAGGGCTGAGCAAATAACTTAATATTATATTTCTTCTAGGCCTATTTCTCATTGTTACTATTTATCTATTTTATGATAATATATAACTTTAGTTCATCCCCTGACCGTCCTTTTTATGGCTTGCTAATGTCCTTCGCATCGGCCGCAAGACCACCCGCGTACGATGTTCCCAGACATTCCTAGTGACATTATATCACACCGTCTCAGAGGTGGCCTCACCCCTCCGAGCACCTTCTGAGTTTTAAACTTCTCTCAATCTTGGCATCGTTCACCGATCTTCTTCGTGATAACAACTCTTCAACACTCGCGCTCTGCTCTCATCTTTATTTGTCTGTGCAAATAAAACTTTGTTGTAAAATCTAAGCACGCGTAGTTAATTACCAACCTCACGATAATTACAAGCTCACTCAGGAACGAAATTAAAAAAAAAATCTGAGATCATTTGAGATCTATACAGACCAAGGGTCCGTAACCTTTTTTACCTGTGAGTGTGGAGTCTGAGACGAATTTTGGACCGTCGCTTAGGTTACGTTCTTCCTAATGACGGCATCGTTTTATGTCAATATGTACGACCTGCTAATGACAATCATGGAGCCGACGCCGAAGAAGGATCACTCTGATGTCATGATGTTCTTAATGCAGAAGATTGAAGACACAACTTGAATTTCTGTCAATATAATTCCAATAATCAGGATGTTAATTGATTGTTAGTCAGTCGCCAGTTGGTATTCAGCAGTCACAGTCCATTTCTCAATTGTGTGTGTGTGTGTGTGTACATTTTTGTAGAGGTATTATACCTTCGTATGTAAAAATAATAAAAGAAACTGATAGAATTTCAACACTTTATACTTAACATCCGTAAACGCATCTCAGTTAGAAATTATTACATATCCTTAATTATATCAGTACAGATAATCAAGAAGATTCATGAAATAATTCCATTCATTGTAATAAAGACATGATAAACAAACGGAAAATTTTCGCAAAACATGAGAGATCATCAAGGACGCAGCTATCACTTGTTTATAAACCAAGCAATATCGCATACAGCTGTAGACCTAACTTTCTTCACGTTTTTCTCGCTACAAATTGTTGGAACCAATTGCCGACGAACTGCATTGAATCTGCTGCAGTGTACAAGCAATAACAATCAACTAATTGACACACTAACCCACAATTAGGAAATTGCAACTTGTTAACTTTCTGTTAACCCTTGATAACATTGGAACGTTTTTATTTATTTGAAAACAGACAGAAAGTACAACAAAATAGAAACAAGTGTAGTAATATTTCCAGTTTACAGAAAATACCTCTTTCTCCTACTATTTATTGGATTCGAAATAATTCCAAATGGTTATAAGTAAATAACTGTATGTAATAAACTATGCCTTCTTGATAAGCTGAAATAAAACAATAACATAATAAAAATCAACTTGTTTGTCGCATTTTGTGATTAATTAAATGAAGAACGTTCATGATTTGCATGCATTCAATGTTGATTACGTCGGGGAACGTCACAAAGTGGCTGTTACCATAGCCAAGTATCAATTTCGTCAGAATGTTGTTTGTACCCTGCAGCCGCACTGCTACCACTACTCTGTTACCATCTCCCAAGACCTCTTCCCATTTCTTATGACTCCGGTTGTGTTTTTTTTTTTGTATTTTGTACGATTGACCTCTCCGTCGCGGCCCTGCGTCATCGACGGCATCATCCAAACGCCACTTTCGCTACTCTCTGCGTCCCACTGAATAAAAAACAACCACACTCGTTTGTTTACACTTGGAATAGTATAAAACGACCACGACGATCCATTGGGAGGCAGATAAACGTCGAAGCAGCTAGCAACTATAGCATAAAGTCATTTTTCCTA
The DNA here is from genome assembly GCA_027575185.1 of Mimaenictus wilsoni. Lineage (NCBI taxonomy): Eukaryota > Metazoa > Arthropoda > Insecta > Coleoptera > Staphylinidae > Mimaenictus > Mimaenictus wilsoni. The sequence continues at coordinate 17,218 of JAODAC010006563.1, forward strand.
CTTTAATTCAAACATCGAACGAGTGTGTGCTTATCAGATAAAATCGACTCTACGCCACTACGACTTAACGACAGTAGACGCGCAAACCCATCATCGAATTTGATAATACCGACGAGCCACGAGCGTCACCGCGTTTTGTTTTCGTTTTTACTTGCTTGTTGGACGGGAGCGTATAAATACATCAACGAACGCCGGACTCGATCTCCAGTCGCTGAGCGTGCTTTGTGGTGTTAACTTGTAAGAGTTCAACTCCACTTTCAAGAACAAACGAAGGCAATTACCTCGAAGGAAGCACTTACCTACATTCACACACACACACAACATGGGTAACAGCAACAATGTTCTCAACTTCGGAGCGGGCCCTGCCAAACTGCCCAAGACTGTAAGTTTTATTACTTACATCAGGCCAAATTAAGGAACCTAAACTACCAAGTCCCAGTCTAATAATCGCTTTTTTAAAATATTTAGCCCTAGTCATCCTTGTTCTCCTTGGTTTAGTCCTGGTTATCCTTCATTTAACCTCAAATTATCAACAGGATATTTTTCAGGTTTTTAATCTCGAATATACATCTTATTTTTTTGATTGATTCCTTTGGCAAAGCAGGATTTAAATACAACTAGTAGGTTTAATTGGATGATTGATTAAAACAAGGTCATTTATCGAACGATGTGAATACATATGACCGTGACACGTGTAATCACTTTCCTTTTTGTAATGAACAATTATAGTGGTTATTCATCCAGTAATCTTATGTAAAGCAAAAGCCAAAAATGTTTATGCTTATAAATATGTATAAGAATGGAAGTTAATAAGGTATTTTCATTGGTTTAATAGGTATTGGAAGCAGTTCAGAATGAACTGTTGAGTTACAATGGCAAGGGTGTGAGCATTATGGAAATGTCTCACAGGTCACCTGAATACACCAAAATTAACAATGATGCACAAAAATACGTCCAAGATTTATTGTAAGTATATACTTCTCTTAACCCTTTCTTTTCTATAGTCGTTTAGTCATTTTTGCTTGTACCACTTCTGTAACATTTTATATTCACTTGAAGAATATGTTCTAGTGATCTTTCAAATTATCAGTCCTTTTTCTTGGAAATCTGTTTAACGAATCTTTCTTATCTTTTAATATATTATTACTATGAGTTGTTGATTGGAGACTTAAAGAATTAATTTTAACAGAGTAGTCTATAAAAATGTTTGCTCAAGTTTTCAACACTAGATCCATAACTTTTGACCTCTTTATCTCATTGTTTTGCTGCCTATTTTTTTTTTCTATTTACCTATTTGTAAGTTGTAAGGTTGTAGATGAGCTGATCATGTGTAGAGCAGATCTTCATTACTGAGCCCTCTTCCAGTTTCTTTAATCTTTGGTCATTATAGCCTTTTTTATTGTGAGTGATTCTGTCGGGGGCAGCATGGTTGCCTTCAGGAACCAGATCTGGACCAATGATCTTTCGAAGGAGTTTTAACAGGATCTCGAAAAATTTACAGGGCCCACCTTGGAGCCTATTTCACTTATACATCGTATCAAAATGGGCCAAATATTACTGGTCGACAATGTCTAACGGAAGCGGGAATCCTCGGTTGGACCCCCACGTGCGAAAAGCATCTGATCTTGATGCTCTTCCACGAAATTTTTACTGTGTTGCACCTTGTCTCTTCTTCTTCTTTCTTAAGACTCAATCCTGTTTATTATGTTTAAATGTTGCGTTTCGGCCCAGGGCACTTGGGTGAATTCGTGCCACTTGTTCTTTCTAGTGGCGTCTTCTGCTACTGGCCTATCTCACCATATTTTACACTCCCTTTTTTTCGTATCGGTTTCTTCCAGTTAATTTATTTTACTACAGCCGTTACTCCACATTCTTTTGTCCGCGACCCGGGAAAAATATATTCCTATTAATATTTTTTTATGTTTTTGCATCTTTTGCCGCGACTCAACTGAATTTATCTGCAGGTCGGTGCCGATAATTCTTTTAGTAATTGTTAATTTTGTTGTGATTACTGCGTTTCATGAACGAGAGCCTTTAATCGACGTTTCCCCTTACAATTTTGTTGTGTGTTGCTGTTTTCTGTAGTCTATTTCTTTATTTCTTTATGTGTTAGTAAACCATTCTTCCAATTTACCATCTAGGAATGATTAAAACAATAAATAACCTAGAAATATCATTTTGTTTCTAGAAAAGTGCCATCCAATTACAAGATTCTCTTCATGCAAGGTGGTGGCACTGGTGCATTTGCCGCTGTTGCCATGAATCTGCTCAACCGTACCGGTTCTGCTGATTATATGGTCACCGGCACATGGTCCAACAAAGCCGCCAAGGAGGCTGCGAAATACGGCGAAGTAAACCTCGTCTTCCCTAAGCCACCTCTGGGAACCATCCCCGACAAGTCCACCTGGAAATTCAACCCCGATGCGTCATACGTGTATTACTGCGCGAATGAAACCGTAGATGGAGTGGAGTTCTCCGACATCCCTGAAGTTCCCAACGGTGTTCCCCTCGTCACTGATATGTCCTCAAGCATTATGACCCGCGAGTTAGACGTGTCCAAGTTTGGCATTATCTTTGGTGGCGCACAGAAGAACATCGGCCCCGCAGGTGTCACAGTCGTTATCATCCGCGAAGATCTGCTCGGTAGCCCTATGAAAATCTGTCCGGCGGTCTTCGACTTTACGAACATTGCCAAGGAGAACTCCGTACACAACACTCCTGCCACATTCTCAGTCTACGTGATGAACAAGGTCTTCGAATGGATCGACAAGGCTGGTGGAGTAAAGGAGATGGAACGACAAGCTATCATCAAGGCAGAGTTGCTCTATGGCGCTATTGTCAACTCGAATGGGTTCTATGCGTGTCCAATCGCGAAGAACTGCCGGAGTCGAATGAATGTACCGTTCCGTGTTGGCGGTGCCAGTGGCAATGATGAGTTGGAGAAGAAGTTCCTTGAGGAGTCTGAGAAGGTACAGATGCAACAGCTGAAGGGACACCGGAGTGTCGGTGGTATGCGTGCCTCGCTCTACAATGCCGTGTCCATTGAAGATGTGAAACTGCTCATTACTTTTATGGAACAGTTCCAGAAAGCGCATATGTAAATCGAATAAACTGATGCTGCGAGCAATTTGTATTAATTATGCTTAATTTTCTACTGTATTTATTGTAAGCCACTGTCTAATATGAAGAAACTCTTTAATTTTATAATAAAAACATGACTAAGATTTTTAAAGAGTACTTATCTCACGAAAATAATATTTTTATATTTCTAGAAGTAATTTAGCCTTACACCACTGATTATCTATGGCTGTATATTACAGTGGGCTCTTTATCAACAAGTGCTGTATCGGGGCACACAACATCGCCTGAAGAGTACATCGACTTCTTTCATTATACCGAATCATTGCAGGTTTGTTTATTTCTCCAGGCGACGATTTTCTCCTTGTTAGTCAGGCAGTCATCGTGGTAGGCAGTGATCATATACCAATGGTGGCAACCAACCTTTGTTTACCTTGATTCTCTGACTAACAACAATTGTCTTTACGTTTTCTTAAGATGATTCTAATAGAAGGGACTTAATAATCAAAACTTAATTATTTAATTATTAAAATTATTTAACCTTCTTGAAAGCAAAGCCGAGAAAAAAGGTAAAGGTACTTTATTCAGCATCACTATTCTCCTGCATACTAGCATCTTGATCACTCTCTCGAACACTACTCGTCGTCATATCAGCATCTTCTTCCTCCTCCTCTTCCGCATCCATTTCAAACAACATCACCTTCTTCTTATTATCCGACAAAACAATAGATACACTTCTGCAGCCAGACACAGCAAACTTACTCGCAGTCATTCCAATGATTTTCAACGGCGCTGATTCAGTAACATCAACATTAACAACCTCTTGTTGTGACAAAAGCTCCGTCAATACCACTTCCCTTAACTGCTCACGAATGCCAGCGATAGGGCACTGCATCAACACCGCCTGGTGGCTTTCATCCTCAAGCAACAAACTCAAAATACTTTCATTGTAAAATTTGGCATCAACAATAGCGTACTTCCGATCGCCACCATCTTGCTTAACGTAAATCAACGCCGCTTTACCACCAACACCATCTCTCTCCCTATTCACGCCACACTCAACAAAATAAACGCCATCTTTCGGTGGATTTGGGAGCGCAAAATAGAATACATCTTGCGGACAATTGAAACCAGTGCTACACACACCCTGTATAACAGGAAATACATCAATCACATTCATATTATTAGTGATGGCGTCCTCCGGTTTCTGAAAGATTTCATCAATCGCATGCTGTAAATGAGCAATTTGCTGAATCAATGAGTACTCCTTATAATTCTTGATGATATTCGGCGACTTTTGTAGGCAGTCGTTGTTCATCAAAAGTGTATCCCAATTATGCAGTTCACTTGACGGCAGAATGGTGAGGTTACGGTCGGCAAGATACTGGCCTAACCTCTCCATAATGAAGCCCGATTTTTCAACGCCGCCAATGGTTATGTTGTTTTGACTGCCGATACAGTCGAAATACTGGAGGAATTCGGCAATGTAGGCGAGATCCTGCTGGGTCATATTTTGAATTTCCACTGGGACCTGCTCCTCCATAAGGCTGACAATCGCCGAATATAACCAACGGAAGAAAGTCTTGTAGTACATAACAGAGTTGTTAATAATCTGTTGCATTTCGCCAGATTTGATCAGAAACGAGCCATTCGCAGAGATAGCTTCTGTTATTTTCGTTTCTTCTAGACCCAGTATCTATAAGAAAGTATTCGTTAAGAGTTCCAGAAATCGGAATAATATTTGATTAAATGAAAAGTATAAACTACGAAAGCTGCAATCCGTGGGTTAATCAATAAGAACCCTAGTTTTAATCGATAAATATGTTTCTTCAAAAGTCTACCATCGAGATCTATCAGACCCCAGATAACATGATGTAAAATTAAATTAATTCATTTTAGTTTCCATTTCCATTGAAGGACTATTTCGCCACGGCAAAAACAAGGAAAAGATATCTTAGGGTGTATTGAAAAAAATGGAGTCGTGGGTCAAGCTTATTTTGCTATATGGCAGGGTTGCTTAAGAATACAATATTGTAGAAGTATACAGGAATGACTTGAATGATTTCTACAATTCCCGATTGAACTTTTATAAGAATTTTGGTTCTTAATTTATATTATAATAAAGAAATCGCAAAACAATACTGCAAACAAAAAAACAATTTTAAATAAAATAACAAATCTCTTTAATGAGAGAGTATTGCAATTCTTTTGCAATATTGTTAAAAGCTGTGTCATCCGAAAAAATGGACAAACGGCGATATTGGTCAAGATGTTCACTGACATTTCTTGTTTTTTAGATTTTTAAATGTTTTAGATTTCTAAAATATTCCTATATGAAAACGCTGATTCCGCCAAATAATTTCTATTTCAACCAGCCAAATATATTTGTACAATATTTATATATTGTTAAAGATATTTCTTATATGTTTGTCGGTTAAACAATTTTCGCAAAAAAAAACAAATTTGCTTGGGTTTAATAAAATCCTCAAATCTTTTATGAATTGTTTACCACTTCAATTTCATACTTGGCTATGGACGAAGAATGCGTAAAGTTTTAGTTTTTGAAATTTGTTTTTAACAATCTTGGGTTATATTTCTTCTTCTTTTATCATATCCAATAAAATTCGATGCTCAGAAAAATTATAGTTACAAAATTGTTATTAAATATACATTTATGCTGTAGTTTAATAAAAATCACAGTTTTATCCTTGTTTCTATTCCAGTTGAATAATGTACACATTTCAGTATCGTTTTTTGATTAAGAAATTATTTTCCTCACTTGAATGAGTTGCAGCATTCGCCTTTGGCTCGAGCTGCAATTTCTCATACTGCTGAGGAAAAGGGTACTATAGACTGTACAATACAATATACTATTATCAAACTTTGCATTGAACTGTTGTGTTTCACAAATCAAACGAGGTTTTTCTACGATTATTACTACTACGACTATGGTGTGAAAAGTATAATGATTTGCTTAAGACATCATTTTTGCTGATAAGCAGTAATTTTCAGAAAGAAAGTTACATAAATTGGCCTACCACTTTTATTTCATCGCGGTCGCGCCGAGAGTGATTTCGGTAAGTATTCGATACAAAACAATGCAACGCGGCATTATTTTGGGAACATTGGATTGTTTGGATTAGAAAAGTCGTTAATACAATGTGCATATTATTAAGCAGGTGTAGAAAAAGTCATTTTAATGGTTATGAAAGTAAGGATGTTCAGATTATAGACGAAATTATTCTTGAATAATCAAAGCCATACCGATTCATTTTTAGGTAACTGTTTAGGCTATGAGCAATAAAAACACATTAAAGATTGTAATTACCTTATATCTTGAAGCAAATCGAGCCATTCCCCTCATTTCACTGAGATGATAAGTAATATTCTGTCCAAGTTTTGTAATGTTTTTCAACAAAATCTTCTGTATATTCGCATAATTCATTTCAATATTCTGACCAAACTTCTCTAGGCCACGTTTGGTCATATCCCGAAAGAGAAACTCCTGCATGTCATCACAACAAATACCAAACATTAACAAATCTAAGAAATCCGTTGAAAGTGTCCCCGGTTCGACTTTACTCGCATAATTTGATAGTTTACTATCAATCTCGAGCAAAATACTTTCCCACGTTTCCATCACACTTGAAATCGATTTATACAAATAGCCAATATGTGTCTGCATCTCCACCTTCTTCATGGCGAGACAGAACAACTCCTTGGTATGCGTTTCGAAGATTGCAGTATTAACAAAAACAAGTTTTATATTACCCTCTATGTCCTTCACGGTAACTGTGGCAATATCCATTGCCTCGGAAAGATGTACATCCATCACAGAGCATTTGCAGCCAATTTTCTCCTTCAAATCCAGAGCCCCACAACTTAAGGAGCCAAATATTGACATATACAACAGTCCATCATCCGTACCAATCATTAGAATATTGAAATGTTTCTGTTGATGTAACAAATTATTATTGGCTTCCTCAACAAAGTTTGCTGACTCATACGTGGACAAATTCAACGGTTTTGTGATGAAATTTTTGGAATAGTCCTGTAAATATTTTATAATTTTAACCTCTCCAACTAACGTCTAAACTTTCAGCATGAAAACGTTTTTTACTTACAACATATTCCGTATAATCATTTGTTTCTTCCTCAGGTTCATTTATTTTTATGTTTGGAGTCTCAATTTTCTTCTCTTGCATCCATTTGACACAAGTTATATCACCGCCAACTTGTAAAGTGTGCAATACACTCTTATTCTCAACATTTATAAGGATTAATTCACCTTGAATTCAAAGTTTGTTGTGATATGAAATGTTACATGATGCATGTGATTTCTTTTACCTCCAGAATAACCAATTGCTATAACTTTTCCATCTGGTCTCCAGGCCATTGCAGTTACTGTAGATTTTTCTGTTGGTGGTGGCAAATCCCATGCTTTCAGCCATAATAATCTATGCAGTTCAACTTCTCCTAAAATTGTAGAGTTATAGCCGGTACTTTCGTTCGAATATTGTTTACCTTTTGAATTAGAAACCACCACAAGATCAACTTGATTGCTCCATACCATTTCCTCTATTGTATGAGCAGAATGTGCAACTTTCAGTTGTCTTATCACGGAGTACATTTTTGATTTTGTTTTTAATACTTTTGAAATTACGTTCTTCCAGTTTTTGAACAGTTTAGTTCAGCAATTTTAGGTTATGATATCATTGCTTGAAAAAATATCGGAAACGATCGATCTTATTCGGCTGATTTGGCATAAATATGAAGTAAACATATATGCAACATATGAAACACTACAAGGAGAGTATTCCAATTGTTCAACACCAAATTGAATGAAACTTTTTGTACTTGTTGTACATATGTTAGAGTACTGTGGAATTACAGTATATGCAACCCAACGCATACGACGACGTCCGATCATGACCGAGGACGTGCGACGTCATCTGTCAACACGAACATCGTCGAGAATCGCCGATGTTCAAATTCAAACCTCAAGGTCTTTTCGGAGAACTTATTGTAACGCTACTAGCAAGAGAACGCGAAATGCGCGTCGTCGGCGGCAGTTGGTTGTTGGCCGTCGGACGACGCGTTTGGTGATTAGTCCGACAGTCTGCACTGCTTTGTGTAAACGTTAGCTCAGGGGTTATTGTTCGGGTTGGTTGGATTTTTCTCGCTAATAGTGCCGCGAATATTTAAATTATTAAATTCTTCTAACACATATATAGAAATAAATTGTGTTAATGGGATTTTATGCAATTTCATTCAAATCCGTGTTGGACAATTGAAACACTCTTCTGATAAATACATTACAACTCTTTTCGAGAGAGGTATTCAAACTTTTTGCCGCAAGGGTCACAGGGTCAGGGGGTCCTATGGCTTCTTGGCCCTCACCTCATGCCCCCTTGAAAGCTTGATATTTTTATGTTCACGGAATGTGCAACTGACACTTTTAAATTGAAATTTTTGGCTCATCCAAAGGGTTCGGACCACAATGGGGATTTCTGTGCCTCCCTGTAGGCCTTTGCTCTCCTTTGCCTCGTCGCAGAAAGACGCAAAAGGGTACTTTTGGCCCTCTTCATAGCAAAAGGAACGAAGTCAAAAAATAAAATCTTCCACCGAATAAAATTGTCTTTCGGGCGGTAGTTTGTAACTCTCTGCTATAAATTTAGGAGGGCAGAACTGAACAGTAGTACTTTGTCCTGATTAAACGGAGTCCCAATTATCCGAAAATCGATAAAAAATTTAAAAAATATACGCTACATACAACCACAACAACACAATTGCCTGTTGAAAAGTATATTATAAATTCTAAGCTGTGCATTAGGGAAGATTATAAGACAAGCAATGACCGCACAGGGAATTAATAATATTGTAAAAATGGGTCCGAAGAAAAACAATTAGATAATTGACTCTCTAACTTTTGCAGACGACCTCGGCGATGTGGCAGGTAGCATTGCAAACGCGAAAATGCAAATGTCTGCACATATCCTTTGAAAAGGCGAAATTCAAAGAAAATCAAGAGCGATAAGTGAGAAAATACAAGAGTGGACAAATTCAAATATATAAGAGAGATTATAGATTGCAGAACATCTGAAAAAGAAGCAATTATTGACGAGAATAAGGAAAATGGAAATGGCCTTTGACTATACCAGGAAATTCTATATTAAAAAATGTATATCGCGCAAAGCTAAGCTTATGCACTATAACGGTCATACGAACTGATGCGATGTATGCCGCCGAATATCCTAGTATTAATAAGAAAACGCGTCGCGAAAAACTCAACATACAGGAAAGGAAAATATTAGGACCGGTCAAGAAAACTTGTCCGATGCCATCAGGAAAAGAAGGATATCCTATTATACACTCCGAGGATGCGCCGGGAGTAACTAACGAAAAGGATAAGGAAGTATCACAAGGGCAAAAAGGTACAATACAACTGGATGAAAGAGACAGAAAATGGCATGTAGGAATTGGGCATTACCGAGCAAGATATAAAGGAACGGACGCGGTTGAAGAAGCTGCAAGCAGTAGACTGAAGGAAGAAGTAACCATAAAATGCGGTAGACTCTGGGCTGAGAAAAGAAGAGAAAGCCGCAGCAAGAAAATGAAAACCTCATGGGCTCGAAGAAAACAAACGTGACGCCTGGAATAACATGAAGGTACTGATGTAACGCAGTCCCAAGGGTTCAATTCTAAAGCAACAATTAAATTAAAAATTAATTAAGGTATTTTCTTTGGTCACAATCGTCAGTATCAATTGTGGTGGTCCATGCCCCACTTTTGAAAATTCTAATTGTAAACCAAGAAAAACGTAAATTCATTTCCATAGTAACAGATAGTAATCTGTGTTCATTCCCCAATGATTCTAATCCTTCTAACTATGTATTTCTTCTGGTTTATTCCACTGCATATTCTCCTAATTTCAACACTGGACATCCAAATATATACCTGTTTCTAAAATATACATCGTCGATTATAGATATATGCTTTACATACATTCTCATCTTCCAAGTGCAGGTATATTTTCAGTTTGGCCGAAGGGAAAAAGATTTTTGGAAACTGGGTGGTGAGGCACACCCGGCGCTTTTCACCATATTTCATCGCATTTTTCACGCATGCGCAGCACTGTGTTTCTTTTGAAGACCGTAGTTTTCCTCATGCGATTTGTGGTTTTCATTCACTCATTTGTTAGTGATAAGTGAATGTGATGTGCTAGTGATTCTCTGCTACTGTGCCAAAGTATACTTAGGTGCAGCTAAATTTATTTACAAAATTTACAAAAAGCCCCGCAATTTAGTAGTCTATCAACATTGCAGTCCTTCCAATTTTCCCGGAGGGAGAAATGAAAAAAATAATATAAAACAATAAAGAATCCCTTTATATACTGCGAAATTGTGTAATTGCGTGTGCCTCATGTGCCGTAATTTTAAAAAGGTTGAGAATCACTGTTCTAGGCACATAACCACAAAATCTTGGAAATCACCATGATAGCCATCGGTGAGAAGTGTATTTATGTAAGCCACAATGTAAGCCTTTGTATAACATTTCGAATATTAGCCGAAGGAGTATGTGCAAGAAGCAAGAAATGATATAAATAAATAATCTATACTAAAGCTAAGTGTCATGGTGTTTGTGGTCGCAAAGCGCCTAAACGGCCAAAGCTATTTTAATGAAATTTGGCAGACATAGTAATTTATTGGATATGAGAATAGAGAACACCCGTTTCTTAGTAGCCTTCCTAAATAGTTATAATCGTTGTTTTCCATAGATGTCTAAGATAATGAAATAACAATAGAAATGGGTAGAAGGCACAAATAATGAAGATCAGTAAACCTATAAAGCTATCAAGGGTACGTGGAATATTTTAACATCTGCAGTGAGAGAAAGCACAAAATAACAATCATTGAATTATTGAATGGGTCAGTCAACTAATGAATACGGTCAGATAACGTTAGAAAAGGATAGCCTGGATTACATAGGGTTAGGTAAGAATAGATAGGGCCAAGTAAGTTTAGATTAGATAGGACTAGGTAAGATTAGGTTAGATATGACTAGGTAAGATATGATTAGATAACGCTTGGTAAGGTTAGATAGGGCTTGGTAAGGTTAGGTTAGATAGGGCTTGGTGAGGTTAGGTTAGATAGGGTTTGGTAAGGTTAAATAGGGCTTGGTTAGGTTAGATAGGGCTTAGTAAGGTTAAGTTAAATAGGGCTTGGTTAGGTTAGATAGGGGTTGGTAAGGTTAGGTTAGATAGAGCTAGGTAAGGTTAGGTTAGATAGGGCTTGGTAAGGTTAGGTTAGATAGGGTTTGCTAAGGTTAGGTTAGATAGGGTTTGCTAAGGTTAGGTTAGATAGAGCTAGGTAAGGTATCATAGATAAGGCTTGACAAGATTAGATAAGGCTAGGTAAGATCAGTTTAGATATGACTAGGTTAGGTATTATTAGGTTAGATAGGGTTAAATAATAATAGGTAATTTTTGATAGAGATTACGTAAACTTAGATATGGTAAAGTAGAGTTAGGTTAGAATTTGTTAGATATTCATTAGATATCATTGATACGTTTATAAAACTCTTAGATGGAACGAAGTTGGCCGGGACATCTATTAATCAGTAACAATATCAAACACATTTGGTCAAGTTTCTATTAAATTATTTTCAACATAGTTTTTCTCCAATAACACACTTCCCCTTCACTTCTAAAATTAAGTAAAATTAATTTATTCATATATTGCATGCATTAGCATATGAAAATTACGCGCCTCTCAAGGTAAATTTCTTACGTAATTCTTATCTTCTATAGTAATGAAATTGTTTTCTAAAATGTTCTTAGATAGTTAAGAAGAGGATAAAATAAAAGAAGCGAAATTGTTGATTCAGATGAAGAAATATCTCCGAAAAATTTTGCTTTCAACGCTGATGATCCTCTTTCAACAATTCCAGGACCGTTGATATCCATTAAAACTTGAATTGTCATCATAAGTGTAAGGATCGAAGATACATATGAAAGGCATTCAGGCGAAAAGTCCTACAAATGTGTTGCAATGTTGACATTTGAAGGGCTTTTCGCCGGATTGCTTTGTTATAGTTTTAAACACACTCATCACCTGAATCGACATATTCGCTGTATACAACAGGCGAACGCAGCCCATAAGCCTGAGGTTTGTGGAAATACTTCCGAGAAGGCTAGGCAACTAAAGGCAAATATGAGAATCATACAGAGAAAAGGCCTTCAAATGTCTATTTTGTAATGTATATTTTTCTCAGCTTGAAAAGCTGAACAAGTATGTTCTTGCGCATACCATCGATGGCTCAAACCTCAAAATGCCTCAAAATATGTAGAAAAACCTTTGCGACGTCTAAAGGAACTTATGGGACCTCATACAAACGTAAGGTCTTTTACGTAAGGGCAACATATTCAAAATCCTAGTGTAAGTAATGCAAGTCGCCTTTGGGGAGTTAATCTTACAATCACAATTCGCATCGGCGAAGTTACACAGTGTTCGACTTAAAATTTACCGCTTAAAATGTTACACCCGAAAATTTAAATATATTATCTTTTTTTTAATCCAAATATTTCTGCCATTTGAATGAATAGGAGGCAAACTCATGATTAACTTGATTCCTCGTTTTCTCAAATGTTTGAGGGAAGTGCAACTTTTTTAATGTAATTATTTATGTTCCTATTATGAATTAGTTGGTTCAAACCGGGCAGATAGGCAAGACAGAAACTAGAAAAAGATTCTAAGTGCCAAATAAGACTTTATTCAAAGACTCACCAATAGGTCCTGGTCATCTCTGCAGGCTGGCACTTATACTGAGAAAGAAGTCGGCTGGTGACTGGATACTAACTGATTCTTCAGCCGGCTTAAGATCCTTATATCCCGAGGGTATTATACAATATGCCAATTGATTTTCGGACACTTGTTTAGAGTGTTCTCATTCCGATTACGGGGCCTCGGATGAGTCCCGTATCGTTAT
>JAODAC010006574.1:1647-30263 GCA_027575185.1 Mimaenictus wilsoni
TCTTGTCGATTTAATCCGATATTTAACATATTTAACGCGATATCTAACGCATTTGACGTGGAAGATAACGCATTGAACGTGAATTTAAAATAGCTAAAAGATATTAAATGCATTAAGGTGATATCTAACGTATTTAATATGGACTTATCATATTGAACATGATATTTGACATGTTTAATGTGATACTATCTTGTGATATTAACTTGTTATCAAGAGATTTAATGTATTTCTCGAGATATTTAACATATTTAATGAGGATTTTTTATCGTGATATCTATAGAATTTAACATTGACTTCACATATTTAACGAGGATAAGAATTATTTGCAATTACAGTAATTTTTTACAAGATCCTCACTACCTCTAATCATTTAATTAACTGTTAAATTAAATTTATTTAACGCACTAAAACTTTCCTAAAGTTAATACTCATTAAACCCTAAACTAACCTATACATTGTTATAACAGCATTTAAAAGGGAGCAAAATAAACAAATTGCAACTAGCAAACTAAATATCACTTTAAAACAAATTTAATAATGTTTGTGAATGATGCAAGTTCGATATGAACACTCTACAAACTTTTCGAATATGCTAAAATTTTTAATGTAACCACGCTGCGTCGAGTCGAGATTATTCGCAATATAAATGCGGCTTTAATAAGCAAATCCATCGCGCGCATGCAGACGATTTGCCGCGGCTGCCGCCACCGGGAGAGCGGCGCGCGACAGGCGAGCGGAAACGACGTCATTCAACATTTGTCTTCGCCCCGGGTTGCCACACGCCCGCCTCCAACCTCCACCGCTAGTTTGTATATATTTGCGGCAATTTGAAAGTCGACGGCTGCTCAACCGACGACGGTGGCGGTGGCGAAGCATGTGTTCACCGACTACTACCGCCTCCACCACTACCATCATCGTGGCTTCGGAAAAGTCGAGGCTGCTCCGCGACGGGTGAAATTGCCATTGTGCGCTCACGCACAATTTACTTTTTTATATTTATCTAACTAAGGCTCCCCCGCCACCGAGGAGTTGCACTATACGATGGTCGGTTGGGGGGCGGCAGGCATAATAAGTCCGCAGCTGGAAAATTGGCGCGCTTCACTTGGTTTTTATTAAAACACGCGGCAAAAGGGAGGGAGTAGGAGGGTACGGGAAAAACCCGGCGTCGTCGCGATAGAAAGGTTACTTTACGGCCGACGGAGATTTTCCGCCTTTTCTTTTATTGCACATATCGCCGCTTTGGCTCGCGAATATTATTTAAGGGAGGGAGGGAGCCCCTATAGCTGGCGATATTTATGCTGCGATCGCAATATTTTGTTGTTTTTGGAAAAATTGAGTTTTCTAAAAAATTTTAGCTGTAACAGATAAATATAAATGAATATGATTTGAACGAATATACCTATTTTAAAAGAGACAAATTGAAACACAATAACACCACAGTGTAATAGATTGTTTAATTATCGTATAAACTGTGTGGCGACATCTCCGTAACATCCGCGGTTCAAGGTCTAGCCGATTTTTTATTTTCGGAATTATGTAAGTGAAAATAATAACAAAAGTTTCAGTTTTTCGGATATCTAAAAATGGTTGCAGCAGATATATGAATATAAGGTTATGGGCCCAGCATGCTAATTTAACGAATTTCGTAGAAATGTAATTTCCGCGTTTTTGAAATTTAACTTTTATTTTCAGCATATAAATTTATCAAAATACTTCAAACAGATTATGGGCCCCTCACTGTAACCTATTGTATTTCGTTGAGTCAAGTTAATAACTCTAAAATTATAGAAAGTGAGAAACAGCGTGGAATTTCGCATTGGAAGGAATAAGATTTAGTCAAATATAAATGACGTTGTAAAGAATTCTTATTTTTAGTTACAAAAGCATAATTGCTATATTTTTGGGAATCTTACTTCTATTTCAATCCTGAAAATTGCATAATATGACTTGAAACAGGTTAAGGACCTAACACGCTGACCTAACGAATTTCGTAGAAATGTAATTTCCGTGTTTGTGAAATTTTACTTCTAATATCCGCATATAAATTTATCAAAATAATTCAAACAGGTTATGGGCCCACACTCTAACCTATTGTATTTCGTTGAGTTAAGTTAATAATCCTAAAATTGTAGAAAGTGAGATACAGCGTGGAATTTCGCATTGGTAGGAATAAGATTTCGTCAAATATAGATGACGTTGTAAAGAATTCTTTTTCTTTTTACAACATTATAATTGCTATATTTTTCGAAACCTTACTTCTATTTAAATCCTGAAAATTGCATAATATGACTTGAAACCCAGGACCCAGCACACTAACCTAGCAAATTTCATAGAAGTGAAATTTCTGCGTTTTTGAAATCTTACTTCTAATCCTTCCTTATAAATTAAACTCCAACAGGTTATGGACTCTAACAGGTTATGTTTCAATTATCTATATAATAGTCCGAGGATACGCGTATTATCTTTATTTAGATAGATGTTGTTCATCGTCCAACATATAATTCTTATTATTATTGTATTATTATCAGCGTATATATTCATTATGAACAGGTTTTCATAGTAAAACACGTAGTTCTAGGTCGAAAACGTAGTTCTGGGAAAGTCAGTAAGGAAATGTGTTCATAACACCACTTAGCTGCATATGACATGCAAATTTTCGAGAAAAAATACTTACATTCTTTGCTCGTTGAACAATATACTATTTTATGAGCTTTGGGAGCTATAACAGGGCATCTTCTTATGAATAGTTCTATTAAGAAAGATTATTTAAAAAAATCTGACCTGGTAATTTCACATTTTTACATCAAGAAATTGAAATGTTATAAATTTATTTCTTCACCATTTTTTGTCCTAATTAATAACAAAGAGTTATTACCAGAGTGAAAATTCTCTGCCCCCCTTTAGCGGCTTAGTAATGCCACATCACGCACAGGTTTTTCCACGTTTTCCACACATTCGACCGCATTCTTTGCCTCGTTCCAACCGAGTCAATAAATGCGAAATGGGATTAATTAAAAATGTGTAATTCATCATATAACGATAAAATTTCTTCATTAGCGTGTTATTTGCCTGGTGAAGACGGATTAATTAAGTCACTAGGGTAATTTATGTGAGCATTGGTCGGCTGTAATTAATTATTATTCGACGATAAGACAATTTACAACCTCATTCTCAACGTTTACACATATTTTTTTCCATAAAAATGTAAACTTCTGAAAAAATAAAATAAAATAAATACAGGTAAGATAAGAACACATATAGATATAATAAGAAAATTCAAAAAATGAATGATGATTTAATAAAGACAACGCGGTTATACTTTTAAAAAGATGGAATTCAACTTGAAAAACTCGGGTTCAGGTGGAAAAAAAAAACATATTTTTTCTAAAGCGATTTTCATGATGTAATATTTCAGATAAACGATCTTAATAAAGCATGATTTAAGCAGGAGAGTCGTTTCAGTGCATATGCATTGCGGAAATTTATTAAAATCTCGCGCTTGGAGGGGCGCGGCGGCGGCGCTCTTACACCTGGTGAAACTTTCAAGAAATTGAGATTTTTTGCGGCGCTTAAAATTGAATACGTGTAAAAAATCTTTGAGGGTGTGTGCGATTTTTTTTCTTGTGCTTCTTCGTCCTGTATGTGTTTTTTTTTTTCGTTTCGCTAGTGATGTAGGGATTTCAGTGGCAGCTGCGACGCATTACATTCGGACAACATTCGAGGCGTGGATTCTTTGTGTGGACGCATCTGCCCAATAAACGCGCAAATGACGTATTTAGTAGCGCAA
Organism: Mimaenictus wilsoni; assembly: GCA_027575185.1. Classification (NCBI taxonomy): domain Eukaryota; kingdom Metazoa; phylum Arthropoda; class Insecta; order Coleoptera; family Staphylinidae; genus Mimaenictus; species Mimaenictus wilsoni. The sequence goes on from JAODAC010006574.1 coordinate 5,435, forward strand.
GGACGTAAAGAAGGCATTACGCGAGGCGAGCACCTGATGCCGGCGACGACAAAGTGTGCGATTTCTCCCCGGTCGGGTTGGTCGGGTGCAATTTGTCCGGCGCGGCGGGTTGTGTCAATTAACGCGCGCCGCAAAGTATGCAAAGTCGATTTCCGCAACTGCCACTTTAATCAAGCTCTTCCGTTTTTAATGCCTTCTAATTATCGCTGTTATTTCCAAAAGGTTTGGCGCATTCTTGTCGAGCGCATATTATCAGCTCTTTAATTAACTTTATTTTAATTATATACATTTGTAAGAATGACGTTATCGTGCGTTTTTTGCTAGGAAAATGATGTTCAAATCGTTATTCTCTTTGATATTGAATGGTTTATCGCTTAGCACGTTAACCACATTGATCTGTCTAAGATAATCAGAGAACAAGCGTCTTTTTTGCAAGGTTCGCAGTTCAAATTCCGATCTGTAGGTGTGCGGTTCAAGCTCCACTCGGGGGGACTGCGGTTCCCAGGTCAAAGCTACATGAATTCGCTCACGATTATTAGTTTTGACAGTATTCATTTCAAAATTTGTTTGTTTTAGAAGATTGAATAATTTTCGAATGGTGAAATGCGTAAGGGAAATAACCTGAATTACCCCACTTCATCTTATTTTCACTTTTATACATATATTTTTGCTCCAAATGTTTATAAAACGTACTTAACACCCTGTAAAAATCATTAAAAACCTTTTTAATTTTGTTAATAAACAATTTAAGAGCAAATATAACGATAATTAAGTAAATGAACGAGAAAAAAAAAACGCGAGAAACTCGGTGTGTTCAGTCTTGTGTCGCGAGAAGAGTTGTAAGTTTTTAATAGAATTTAATTGAACTTTGCGCGGAAGAAACATGGAAGTTTACAGCAGCGAAATTCCGTCGCATTTCGCTATCGTGACGTTTAAATCTTCCAAACTAAAGTAATTATTTTTTTGTGTGCGACGTCGGTCGGCAAACTAACGAACGCTCGCAAACACGAATTATGTGTAAAAACGCCGTAAAAAAGCCGCCGACGTCAATATTATACTTTTTAATTTCTGTGCCGAATAGGCAAATGTATGATTATTTATTCAAATTAAACTCTTATGGGTAGACGGGTGCGTACGAAAAAAAATTACAGTGGTAACAGCAGGAGTACTCGTAAGCAGGCGAAAATAACATGCGAAAATCGCGCTCGTACTCGTAAAATTTACGATGCCCATAACCCGGAGAAAGAATAATGTGTTAATTATGAAACATAATCACATATAATCATCGTCGTATATCATCGTGGATGGTGCGGACGCGTTTTCCGAATATTACTCATCGCCGTTTATACGCCGACGCCTTCGCGTCGCACCTTTTTCGATGCAGGCACTAAAACCATTTATTATAATATGATTAAGAAGTTATAATTATCTGGCAGACAGCAAGGCAGTTGGTGGAGTTCCTAGTTAGTTGGGTTATAAAGATGTTTTGGGTATTGCTATGTGATTTCTGTTTATGTTTTACCTTTTTTGAGGCATTCTGTCGAAATGTGGAAGTAATAATTTGAATGCAATCAGGTTAATTATGTATTTTTACTTGTTCTAGATACGTTTTTTTTTCGATGTAGAGAGTAAGTGTAGTGTATTATTTGAATATTTATGTGGCAACCTAAAAAAACATTAAGGAAATGGCTTGTTGAGGTGAAAGAATGTGTACATGGGAAATGAGGAGCTTAAAAACATGTTTTAAATAATTTAAAAGGCGTAAAACTTAACTTCTATGACCAAAAGTAATGTTTGAAGATAAACAAGGCCATAATTCTACAGTAGGTTCATTGGTTGACCTACACCTCACCAACTTATACCCTGTTACATGTCTGCTTAATTGATATTTTAATGGATATTTAAGTTTAAAATCCATCGAGCCGTTTTTTGAATAGCTAATTTGATTTGATCAGAAACGAAAATCGGAAAAGTTTTTTGCAAATTTTATAAGACTGTCATGAATATGATGTCTAGCTTATTCCGGAAAAAATGAAAAGTGCATGTCTTACAGTTTTAAATTGATAGTACATTTATCGTTTAAAATTTCGATTTAAAAGTACGAAAAAAAAACGAAATAAGTACGAAATTTGACAAAGAAAAATTCACATCACATTCTAGAGAATTTAATTATATATAAAATTTACCATTACCCTGCCAAATTGCTTCGGTAGAAGTTTCTCAATCGTGTACGCTAATTCGAAGAAAAAAGGATTTTTCGAGAAATTTGAGCAAAATACTATTTTTTTATAAGCCTTTTGAGCTATAACTTCGTAAATCTTTCAACAATCGGCTTGAAATTTTCAAAAAATATTCTTGAATAGTTTAGTTATTGCTCCAATTAAAAATGAATTGGCTTTTTCTTTTTATTTTAATACTTTTTATTCAAAAATTGTAGAAGAAATAGTATTTTGAATGTTAGCATGTCGATGTTGTGTTTTCACTTGTCCAAGCCAAGTTAATTTCCGTTTTAGGGTTTTTATTCGTTGTTAGACGTGAAAATTTGAATATTAATGCTGTGCATTTTGTTGGCTGGTTTGTGGAACTGAAACAATGTGCATGGGAAGAAACGCTGTCTGAAAGCTGGGACGATAGAGATTTTTTTAAAACTCAATTTCTAAATGCCCTGGCGTCGACCTTTCGCAGTACTGCACCACACTGCAAACAACCGCAGGATTCTACCTGATTTGAACACAAACAAAGCTGCAGACATGTAAAAAATACAAAAAAAAACGAAAAAGGCAGTGAGAACATAGTAGACTGAACTTAATTTAAACGTTGGCATAGTTAATGAGGCATGTGAATTTGGATAAATGAAAGTAGTACAACTTGTTTAAGGTTTTTTACGAAGAAAACCTATTTTTAGTAGGAAAAGTTAAATTTTACTAAAATTAGAGAGTTAATAACTTTATTAATATGAAAAAGGGAGACATTTAATGTGGGCTGCATTTTAAAGGATAATTTATTAAAATTTAAGAAAAACATTGATTCTTTTCATTAAAATTGCCAAAATTGAAAGCATGAAAATGTATATTAGTAGTTCAAACATGAACAACAACTTACTAAATAAATATAATGGGATAATGGTAGTATTTTCGGATTAGTTTATGGAAAATTTAATCAACTATTATCAACATTAGATGTTTTAATTATTCTGTGGAAAATCAGTGTTAAAATCCTACACACTTTTGATATCAATTATCAAACTTAAAATAATATCTTTAAATTATCTAGGGAATGTTGTATAGGTGCATATTTTAATCAACTAACAGCCAATAGCATTAAAACTGTGCCGTCATAAACATGGACATAGTTATAATCAATAAAACTTGAAATTACCCATAATTAGTAAGCAATTTAAATTTAATCGACCATAACTTCGAGAAAAATATGAAAACATGTTTACCTTCACGATCATTCAAAGCCGTCTAAAACTAAAACTAATATATGAATAAACGATACCGGATGTTATCCTACGGCACCAGATATGCCTGCCTGGGCATAATGCATCCCATGCAGTCAACCAGTGCACAGCATGATCCAACCAAGCGTGCGACATCTGGTCGCATCTCTAAACGCTATAAAAATAAACGCACATGTTCGGCATAACTATAACTTAAAACTGCAAAAACGCACGCCCGCATAAAACAGCAGCCGGCAGATATATATTCGAAACTCAGGGGAGAGCTCCACACAGCCAGGACTGCCATCGAATGCCATTTCGCTGCCGATTCCTACCCCTAGTCCGCTCACGTATAAAAGATGACTTAATTTAAGAGCACCGAAAGGCAGCAGCAAAATGTAAATCGCCGACGACGATCTATACGCGAAGGTATGAGGCCCGGGCATCAAAAAGAATGGGAATATATATGGATTCCGGCTGAAAACACGCCTGGCTATGGATAGTTAGTTGCACCTTTTGTGTGCAGGCTTTAAATAAATCCACAGCGAGGACCTTCGTGCCGAACCGTTTCTACACTTTCTCTGTCTACTAGCGATATTTTGAAGATATAGTGTTTATGTGTGTGTGTGTGTGTGTGTGTGTGTGTGTGTATAGGTGTGTATGCATGGGCATGTGAATATGGGTGTATATGTATATGTGAGTGTATATATGTGTCTGTGTAAATATGTGTGTGGGTGCATTAAACTTTGCGAAGGAGGAAAATATAAGAAATTCCGCTTTTTTCCCTTCGACTCGCAAGTTTATGCAAAAGACGCCGACTTGGGTTCCGGTAATCAGTTAAATTGGGAAAATGGCAACTTCAAACGCGCCAACGCAAATAGGATTACACGGTTTACTTTTGTTAGGCGCGAGGAGATGGCTTGCCGGGCCGAAAGAAGATAAAAACCAAGGTTATGTCTTACAACCTGCATACAATGTGTTCAAATTGATATAAACCTCCATATTTCTGTCTTTTCCCCATTTTAAAGCTTTTTAATGTTATGCATGCAGTTAGTATGCTAAAATTTTAATGAATCATAATAATTTATCATCAAATTCTTAAAACTGCATAAAAATGTTTTAATTGATAAATTTTAGAAATTGAAATTATTGAGATAGCGAAATTTAAATTCAAATATTCAAAACATAAATTTCAGTTCGTATCGATTTTATCTTTTGTATGATGACATTTTGTATTGTTTCCGGTTTCTGCGGTCGGCTGGAGGAGAACGGGGACATTGAAAAGCCCGGAAAAATTAGCCTCGATCGTAGGCCATCATTGAAAAATTGGATTCCGGTCTTCCGGCGTCGCTATACGAAAACTATTAAGCCGTAACGCGTTGAGTCCCGGCGCCTCCACCTCCGCGTTGCCAAAACCCGCAAATGACAAAATTTTTCAATAGATTCACAGCGCACAGGAATAAAAAACTGTAACGCAGCCGAAAAAGTCTCGTTTCCACCGCTGGCCGTGTGTTGTGGCGGTCCGAACGAACCACGCCATTGTCCTGTCAGCACATGTGCGATGGTTTTGGGAGCGGTTCGTGGCGAAGACCCGCGACGCGTATTTTAAAACCGACAGCAATTATCGTGCACGTCGAATATGAAAAGGCCGCCGAAGCTCAAAAATAGATATCGGCTGAAGCCCCTCTTCCCACACTTCCAAACCTTTTTCCACCTCTCCTCCTGCCCCCCCCCCACCGTACATACACATCAATTCAATGCAACCGCATAAAAAGTGAGGCGGAAAAAACAATGTCAAAAATTCATGTTCGCCTATTCGTTTCTGGTTGAATATTTATAAAAATGTTAGTTGAAGTACTAGTTGCACACAAAAAAATCACATTCAAAACAAATGAATCGAAAGCGTTATTGGGATGACCACAGCGGAGATGTAAATTTAGTGCAAAGTGGAGATCGTCCCCTGAATAATAATACCTGTCTGCCACACGTCCAAATATTCGAGAGATTGCGGGACTAAATGGAATTGTCAATCAGGTTTTCAATTTTGTACCGCATCACATGCGGTCCCAACTGATAGGATTCATGATGGAGTGGGATATAATTAACGCGAACAAGCTGTTTCATTTCTACATCAAAAATTTGATAGTACTATGAAAGTTTAGAACACAATTATCAGCTATTAAAAATAAAACTATACAAATTCCAACATCGATAGTCATTCCCTAATTGTATTTTCAAGTTCAGAAGGTGTTTATATAGTTCTGCATCCTTTACATTGATCTATTCCTATTATATTAGTAAATGTCTATGGCCAATTAGAGATGATACTTCTATAAGATAATATCTAATAATTCACAAATTTCGAAAAATTCGGTGTTGCAAATCATATTCGTAAAATTAATTCACCGAAAATATCCAGCTAACAGAAAACGAGGCCAGCGAGCGTTTCCCAAGGAATTTAGATACTAAACTACTTCTACAGAGTGTCCCAGAACTCCTTTGTTGGGCTAAAGGTTAACCAAGGAAGTTTCACGCGGATCTTTAATGGATTTCCTCCACGAAAGCCCACCAAGATGGAGTTTACAGTTAAATATGCTCATTTCTTAACCTCCACCAACACGCCGCCTCAACCGCAACCACCCCCGACGCCCACAAGCAAGATCATACGTTTTCAACGTTCCCAAACGTTTCCAACCTTCCCAATGTTCACAACGTTCGCAACGCTTCTCCATTCCAGTTTCCTCTCTCCCAGTCGTAGAAGATCAGGGACGCATTGCTGTTGATTTCGCTCCAACGCCTTCGTCATCTTCCTTTACCACCAGTCATACCACTACAGATCCGCCTTTATACACACTCGGAATAACAAACCGGGACTGTACGCTCTCAGCCAGAAATCATCCCAAAACCACTCGCCCTCACGACTAGACAAACCCGACTTCATAATCTTAAATTAAATCCCACAGATTCATAATTAATTCATTTAATTAAGTACAGAGGCTGAAGTGTGCACAATCTCGGTTCATTCATATGTTCAATCTCTTTTACTCGGACGAAACAGTGAAAAAAAACATAGGGACGCAAAGAGAGAGAGAGAGAGAGAGATCCTGAGTTTCACACAAAGAACAAATATTTTCTTATTACATGCAGGCAATGTGAAAAAAAAATAGTGAGTTTGAACAAAGAAAATCGCTCTAGCCTCTAGTGCTTCCAGCACAACAGTATGACCCGGTGTTTGTCGCTGAGGTGGCCCAGCAGGACGTCCTGCTTGGATAAGCACGCAGGATAAAAACTCGTACCAGCGAAAAAACCAAACAGGAACAACAACGACACGTTACATTGCATGATTCCCTATGTAAAAACTTGTACAAACACGCAGCGACCACAGCATAAACGTCCACTTTTATGAATTGCTGCGTAATTAATAATTAATCAACGCTGCAAATAGGCGCAATTGAAAATTTTCCTGCAGCATTATTAAAACATAAACTGAGTTAATTATATTATGCGAAAACCTGAATTGGTGAACGTTGTGAAGCGTTGAACCGTGGAATTCTTTGTATTACCTGTAACAATCGTATTTTTTATTAGCATATTTGCAAATTTTGAAAAGATTTTTTTGGGGAGGAAACTGGAGAGAAGAGAGACATTTGGACATTTTATCAAACTTACGGGAACAAAACGCAAGAGGAGTGTGTGTGAGGAATGGGATGAGGCAAGAGGAGAGTGTGAGTTAGGCAATCTAGTCGGGATGCCATGCATGGCAGCGCAAAACCCTCAAATGTATAAATTTTATGCCCGACTGCTGTGCTGCATACATATGCATACCCATGGCAGGAGTAAGCGGGAGCAGGGCGAGCACACAATACGAATATATATTTTAAAAAAGCATCCCTTGCCGCTTCCCAGGGAGTATAGCAGAGTATGGCACGGCGAAAGGCGAGAGGAGGTGGTGTTTGGCTGCTAAGGGTCGACGGTAATGTTTCATTTTTCCCCCGCACATGTATGAATATGCCGAGACTGCGCATAAATATAACTATCTCCAAAATGCTTCATATGAAGATATCTCATGCTTGGCCCCGACGATTTTTGGAAAGATCCAGAAGGCGTCATTTTTACGTGGATATCTACTCTGTATCTCAAAAGTGGGTATTCCCTTTCCACTCTGACATGTAAGTAGTAGGGAGATAGGGCAGGAGAAAGAAAAAGGGGGGCCTTTGTAGGGAAGCGGAAATGTGGAAAGCACACGTACGGACAATACACATTTTTCACGACAAACATAAATTAGAATAATTCCCATAGGTGTTAGATTACCTCATCCTACACTACCAAAACCCATTCTATCGTATCCTACTTACCCTATTTTATCCAACCTTACACATACCTAAAACTTGGAAGAAATGATAATTTACATGTACCTCCGCCAGGGCCATTGCGTCTAACACTATTAATATAAAGGTTGCCAGATCAAATCCGGTCGGAGTCATTATAATTTTCTCTTTCATTCATTTTCTCTTTGATTTCAAGCTATGAATATCATTCAAAGGATTAATATGAAGGTAGGAATTCAAGTAAAGTGATCTTCATGTTAATATTTTAAGGTTTAATATTTTAGTCCATCTCTAAAAACTCCGAAAGTAACAAAAAGTTAATCACTCATCTTTTAGAGGTCTTAAAATGAATAATCCCATCAAATGTTCCGTCTAGACATCTAGACATTCGACGCTTAGATAGACCAAGCCAAAATAGAAAAATACGAATTGATTCCACTGAATTTTTAATATCATCTCTTCCTCGGCTCCCTTCTGAAGTGAGCCTAGTACTTTGCTCCCGACTAACTTGTAGGAATATCTCCAACTGTCAAAATGTGGCTACCGAGGCGTTAGTCCCAGCCGGTCTCCGGGGAAATTGGAGTCAGGGTCACCCTCCTCGTTCCGCATATGCACCACCTCATGGTAGCAGGCCAAGAGAGTAGGGTATCATCCCTCTTCTACGTTCGCGATTTATCGTCGATTAAATATTTACAGGCATGGAATCAATGACTATGCATTTCATGGCTCGCATGTGACTGCCTTCGCCATTCCCTCTACATCCACCGTTCCCAGAAGAACCAGGTTATAATAAAACCATATCACTGTATCTTCCCCTCCTACTGCGACAGGTGAAACGCTCATTAACTATTCAAGTGCAGAGAACAAGTGCAGGACCTGTTTCACGGTAACGTGCGTCTGCAATCGACAATTTCGGGAGGGCCATGCTGAGCATGTGATTTCCCATTCTTCTCGCAAGGTGACTTGGTTTGAGAGAGAGGAAGGGAAATCAGTCGTTTCGTGAGCAGCAGGCGTTTTGGAAATCGAAGACATTCGAATACAATGAATCACCGAGGAGGGAGCGTTCAATGCGGCGTATAATCTTGGTAAATTGAGGTTAATTACAGCTGGAAACCGGTTAATTAATTAATCTTCAACTGTTGAGTTGAGTTCTGCGCGCGGGATCTTGGTTCAAACTCGGGAAATGGGGGCAAACGTTTTAATTGTAAATGATGACGCTCGCGGCTCCGAGGACACACAACGCAACGCTCGCAAGAACGCCCAATGACAAATCAGTAAAATTTGCAAATTCTTGCATGCAGCAAAAATGTCGATTCCATCCCCCTGGTGGTAATGCTGGACCAGGGTTAGTGGCTTTGGGAGGGAAAAGTTGGAAATTGGAATGATTGCAATCGCGGGCTCCCCAGTTCGAAACTAATTAAAATGGTGTCAAAATGCTTGATTAAAATGCAGGTCACATCTGAATTATGACCAAACTAAAAATGTGGAAGCGAGTGTGGGAATGAAATATCGTGGTTGCAGGCAAAAAATGCAAGCCCTGGGAAAACGCTTCCAAATGTTTCCAAATTATTTATAATTTACGATTTGTTTGCCTTCAACGTGGAGAGTTATATACATGAATGGGGTCCGCGGACGCGCTGCTGTATGAGGAGGGAGGGGTAGCATGTGTGGGTCGGTCCACTGACTGCACTGGACCGTCCAGTTACCCACCAAGGACTCACTAATTACGCTAATTACAAAATTGGATTTAAATTAAATTTATAGCCGACTAGCAACTGACCAAGGCCCGAGAGAAAAACGACTATCCCATACTCAACCCCTTAACCACCTCGCTACTACTCTGTGCAGCTACCACATCGCAGAGTACCAGATACTAGCTGTGCGATGTGTAATGTCGGCTTGTTTGTGTCGGAATTTATTTTTCCGGCGGCTCCCCAACCTTTTGGAATCGCCGACCACGGCCACCGCCACCATTAGAGAGACGCCACCCTCCTGGCGGGAGCAAAGGGATGCAAAACTGGCGTCGGTCGTAAATATCATGCGTAAATAAAATAAAATCTAGTTTTCATCGGCGCCCTGTCAGGGAAATGAAAATTTGTTAATATGCATCTCGCATCCATTCACGCACCCTCTCCCCGTGCCCCCCTACCACACTCCTCTTTTAAAAACCATGAAAGGGTGCATATACCATGGACCACAACAAACCCGTTCCGATGCCTTCACACTTTCCTTCCGGTGAAATAATAATGAGTTGAACGAACAACGTGATGTACTTTTAAAAGTTTTCCTAAAACAAACGCATAAGGAATTTCTTCCGCAAAGTTGATGCTGGCGGAGGGCTGCCTATATAGAGCCACGAACTGTGCGAGTCGCGAAATGGGTTAAATTAATTTCCCAGCGTCGACCGGACCCCTCTTACAAATTGCCAGAGTAAAGTGTTTACCGCGCCGCCTCGATAATTAAGTGCTGGGTCGTAGATCAATTCCATAGTTAGTTACACCATCCGATCAGAGCCGCGCTACGATGGGGGTTTTGGGAAGGGTGTTGGAGCAACAAACAACTCGGGCTTGGACAGACCAGCTATCCCACGTCGAGAAGAAGTTGGCATGAGAGGGAATGGACCTTGAGGAGCACGTCTTGGAATTTATTGTGCAGCAAACACTAGCATCGAGAGAAGATCTTAAAGACTTCAAGTCAAAACTACCAAAATTACAAAGGACCAATACTTCTAATCCCCCAATCGAATGTTATTTGATGTTTCCCATAGTGATGAGAAACTTACATTTCCTGAACTCCTCAACGAATGATCAAATGTATTTACGAAATTAAAGGAACCCATAGTTGTGAATTTGAATGGAATGAGTGAAGGAAGATTCTTTGAAGTAAACCACATTGGAATACGATAAAGCTTGCAACATTATTTCTCATTTTCCAAACATCACCAACACCAATACCTTCAATACCACTACCAAAACAAAGACCACATTTGGGGTTAGAAGTTTCCCTCCAAAACGGACATTTCCTGACCCCCTTGAGGAATGACCAAACAAATTTAAGAAATTGTTTGAGAATGCCTGCCTGTGCGAATTGAAACGTAAGTGGTTTTCTAGTTTGCGCTGGCATTATGCAGCACAAATCCGCCCGGCCTCACCCTTCGTTTTACGTTTTAACAAGGTCCAGAACCAGGCCGGTTCGAATGTCCTTTTCAGCCTTTACATCCCAACAGCACAACGCGGCGAGCAAACAAGCTCGCGTATTGAAAACCTCGCACACGACTTCGCACAAACATCAAAGCCGAAACCCAGCAAAGCAGCAGTAGTAGAAGGAGAGAGCACAGTGGCACAGCGGCGGGCAAGTTTGCGTGGAAGGCGGAAAGCTGCGGCGCCTGTGCTGAGGGAATGAGTAGAGGTGGCGGATAGCCTAGCGGTTTCCGCATGTGTCGAGGGTGGTAAATAATAATAGGAGGCCCAAAACGGCGGATTATTTATCGGGCGAACGTGTCCCGAACAGGAGAGCACGAGCTCAAAGCGCTGCGAGGATTATGCCTCAAACCGGAGGGCTCTGCGGAAGGTCCACTGGGAAGGGGTGTGAACACGCACGAGATCTCTTTAATACCGCTGGCACCACAAGCAAGACCTCCATTTCTGAGGCCGGACCAAGGCACCACGCGGGCTAAGAAGGCGGATGTCTTTTTCGCTTGTATCCTTAGAAGAACACAGGGAATCCTAGATGGGAAAGGCTGGGCAGTGGGGTGAAAAGGAGTGAGAACCAATGTGAACAAATTACAAGTCTAGGCATAGTCCGACGAGGCGACGCGTCGTCGGACTGAAAAAGAAGACAACCCTAGAGCTTGGAAGTAGGAAAGGCTGACGTAAAATCATATAATCACTTTTCACTCCAGGGAAATTATTTCGAGGCGGCGGATTTAAATTTCGCACCGTAAGACGCGACTGCACCGAATCTCCACGCGGTGATCTTATTAAACTCGTCAAACAAATACCGAAGAACGAAAGAAGCCGGGGAAGGAGTCGTCGTCCCAGGATGGAATCCTTAGGATCGCATTAGGCACAAAGTTGCAAATTCAATAATAGACGCGTCCGTGTCCGGGAGGTGTCTAGTCGCCTCCCGGTTGGTCCTAGGGGATACCACCCAGCCCCCTCACAACAAGGTGCACTTCTTTGTTTGACACCAACTTTCCACGAGTATGAGGGGGTGAAAAATACGCGAATAGTGGCGGAAATCAATTTGGCACAAATTTTCAGCGTTTGCTTGGTAAGCCAGCCACCACGAAACGCTGAAATTCGTTTTTATTAAATTTTTCCATTTCGTCATACACGCGCGTTGGCGTTATTATTGCCGCGCGCCTGGGTGCGAAAATCTACGCGAAGGTGAAATATGAAAAACCCCTTCTACAAAATACCGGGTTCCCCCTGGGTTTTGTTTAGTAGGGTTATCAATGGAATGGCCATGGATACTGTTGATGGTGATGGGTTGACTTTATACTATTCCTCCAGAACCTAAGTCTACTTAATTCGTTCCAGACTAAGTCTTCGATTCTGTAGCACCTTAAGGGTTATTATTAAATGTCCAATTATGGATATGAGCAATTAGGTCATTCAATGGAGAAATATTCAATAGAATGGAATAGAAGAAATGTGGAATGGTTGTGGGAACACTCAGTGGTATAAGTGTATATGCATGCGCAAACATTTTCCATAACCCATAACCATCTTTCACGTTTTCCTCCAGCACCCTTTCGAAATGGTGCGCTCATACATAGTACATTTATTGATCCGGGGGAGCGTTCCCGATATATTGAAAGTTTACATTCGGAATATTTACGTGCCTACCGAAAGGGCTTCATGTGCATGCGTCCATCTCAAACATCAGTGTTCCGCCCAGTCGATGGAAGTACAACGAAATTTTTACATTTTAAATTCGAAAAGTACGAGAGACAACGAAAATATTGATATATGTTTGTTCTGCTAAACAGAATTTATGGAGGAAAGACCAACAAGAGAAGAGTTGAATATGAATAAAAGATATAGACCATGTCATTGATCCCAAAACTATGACTGTATACTTCTACGATTATTTATGGTAACAACATCAATCCCTTGGCACGGATTAATGAATAAACAACCTATTCCTCCTTTCTGGATCCACCAACTTATCAGGATCTAATTCCTAATTACATAATTAGTCTAATAAATAATTAAGTTGGTTTTGATTTAACTTCATCCAACTCCAAGTCATTAAGGTGGATTTATTTGGTGGTACATGGAACAAGACTATTACTAATTCCTGTTATTGATTGTAATCTCATTAGACCTAAATCAGGAAATATACTTATGGCAATGCAATAATTAAACCCTGGTACGAGTACATACTCGTACAGACCCAGTGGGATTGGTTCGAGTCCAGGCATTGGATTAACATTTCCCGACCAGATGGCTTGTGTTCAGGGATACGCGATTCAAACACTCTATGGTCAAATGGACAGCGTTCTATTCCTTATTTTCAATTACTAGTTCCGACGCTAACTATGTCCAAGGATGAGGATTCTAAATACTCTTAGACTCAGGAGGATTGTTTTCGGGTCCTGATATTGGTTTCAAATGTCACTCCTAGACGGCTAATGTTCAGGGATCAGATATCTAAAATTCTTACTTACAGAAGGACAAGGTTCGATTCCTGACTTTGGATTACTTCTAGATGGTTATTGTCACATGCTTGGGGTCTAATCATTCTTACAATTAGCCATATAGGAACAGGATTCGAGATCCGATTTTGAATTTGTAAGGTTCAGGCATCGAAATACCCTTTGACTGTTCCCTCATCTTTCAAGTATCTACTTTCCTTTATAACAAACCTCAAACAGAAATTTATAAAATTGATCTCATTTTACTAATTTTGATAAATAATGACATTCGGACTACGAGAAATTTCCTTCTCCATGCTTACAAAACAAACAAAATAAAACATCCAACCTTGATACAACCGCCATGAAATGCCCATAAAAGCTCTGCGTATACCAGTATCAAACATAAAAATAACGTGTACGCATACATAATTCATCAGCAAAACAAGGCATGTACAACTGCATGTACGGAATGTCCGCTTGCCGACTGTAATTAATACGCCGGAGATAAGTTGATAAGTTGGTCGGTAGATTGAGGTGAGTTGTCGAGCGAGGCAAAGTTTCAACGCGTTCGAAACGAAAAGGGCCCCAAACACAGAACGCAACAACACTACCGGCCGACGACATAAATCAACTTCAATTTAATTCCACCCACACACTACATACTTTAGAACTTATTGCAGCGTAGAACTTATTGTACTTTGTCCTACCAGTTCACTCCGAACCGAAAACTTCCTTCTCCTTCCTCAAATCCAAAAATAAATCAAAACCACCTGAATACGGAAGACGATGAAATATCCCAGTTTAAAAATCATTACGACCACTAGGAGATACTATAGGTAATCGATAGTGGTTGAGGTTTCCGTTCACGTAGCTTCGCAGGTCTCTTGGTACGAAGAGAAAAAGCGAGCAACACAAACACTTTGAGGGCTTATTCGCCGGTAAGACGACCGTGAGCTCCATGGGGAAGTGCACAAGACGGAGATCCAGCGTGCGGTTTTGAGGGTGAATTTAAAGTTGTTTAGCGATGCCGTTTGGCATCGCCCGCCGATGGTCCCACAACAAGTGTCCACCCATCTAGTTGAAAATGATTTATGAACGCCGGAGCCGAGACACGGTCGCGGTTTGTGTTTCAATAATGGAGTTCGAGACATTTCCAACCCTCTTATTTTACGTTCGTGGCCTGCGCCTTTTTACGCGGGCATACGTGGCGCGCATTCGCGATGCGCCTGCTTTTCCTTCCCTGGGAAGAACTTTCCTCGGGAGCGACGCGTATAAGAAACACATAAATAAGCGTATCAACTCTCCTCGCAGTTGGGGGGAAACCACCCACAGAACTTCTAAGCAAGCGCTTGCAGGTCCTGTGAGACCTTATATATCAACATATTGACATTTAAATAGCAGTACATCACTTCGGCTTCCTACGTTTTGCATCCTTGAGGTTTACTTAAGGATTTAGACAGTTTTTATTACAAATAGTAGACCTTGGTGTTTACAGTAAGTCACGGGAAACATCTAATCGTTCGAACGAATGAAGGATTGTTTTGGAGACGATTAGAAGTTCAATCAGAGTGCTAGACAATTGATTCAGGTACTATTGGAAACTAAACACTGGACCAGATTAGTAAGGGACAATCATGCATTTGAAGGAATTTGTGCATCGGTAACTTTGATCCAGAGAAGACCACGATTACCAGTCCAACATGTGGTTACAATTGACTCAGGACCTGGAAAGTAGGAAAGAACCGACAATGGGTAAGATTCTGGATATGTTGCTGGTTCTGGACCCACAAGTTCTAGGGAAAGGGCTAGGGATATATAATCGTAGTTCATAGTCATACCATGATTCATTTTAAGGTTCAGGACCAATGCTTGTCATGAAGTTCATGATGATCCAGAGTTTAGAAAATGGGAAAAAATGAAAAAAAATGTTATGTTCATCCCCTCAGAACTTCTATAGTTCTGAACCAGGTTGTGTAAAGCTCTAGTTTCGTTCCTACTGCTACTAGGCTACTAGGCTTACTGATTAAACGCAAAACCCCTAAGAGCTATGGATTCTGAGTTTGTATCAGGCACATCTCTGGGAATAGCTATCTAAAAGTTATCAGTTCCTAGTACAGGCTTTTCATTATTTCCTAATTGTTCTTGGCTAGTTTGTTTCTTTACTACAATTTCCCTACAATTCCATCCCTTTGATGCCTTTAACTATACTCGATGATGACTTGCTGGAGCACATTTACTTTAACGAACATTTACTTTTATACCAGGTTTATTCCCACAAAGTCAGTGCCCAACTTAACACAACCGGCGAATATTTTTTTTGCGTTTCCCATTCACACCAAAGCAAAAAGCGAACATTTTTTCACTGTAACACAGAATCGTAAACGTTACGTCTTAATCAAGGTGCACTTTCGCGATCGTTTCGAATTACGACGCGAGACCAATTGTTGGAGCAATTCCCTCTGCCGATGCATTTTCCTTTTTACGTTTGCGCATTTCGGGCCCTCCGGCTCGTTCCGCGGAAGTATTACGACCGAAACTGTTCGTGTTCCAGGCGCGTCCTTTCCGGACTCACGCTCCTCGCGCTTTCGTTCAATTCCGTATCGAAACATGTAAGCACAATAACTGTAACAATTTTTAAATTTTATGTGCTATCCGGGTAGCTGTACTGATGTGGTTGTTCCGAGCGGTTTGGGGCTACTCGCTTCCACCCGCTTGTGGTAGTAATAAAAAACTTTTTAAAAAGTTATTTCGCCCGATTGCCATTTTGTTCCCTCCAATTTCCTTTGAGATCCTTCGCGCAGTTACTTCGGATAGATTTTTTCGCCGCCACCACCTCTCGAATGCGAAAACTTTCGTTGAGCAACTCAATATTGTTTTGCACCTAGGTTCTGCGGCCAAGACCTCCCACAGTGCAACTCAAACTCGATGATGTAAAATAAATAATTGCTATTGTGCACTACTGCCGCTTCCAACTCGAAGAACAATAAACCGAATCCACCTAACACGACAAAAGTTGCAAGTTAGATTGCAAGTTGGTAGTTCCACCTTCCAATTGTCTCTCTGATTCTCTTACTCCTATTGAGGAATGGGAGAGAGGACCCCAGAACGCTGAGCTAAAAAACTATATCGTTCCGAGAAGAAGTGGAAATTTTACGCATTTCTTCCTGCCATTCTTACTTATTTTGCTTTCCACGATATGAACCAATTTTCCTGTCTTGAGTGCTGAATATTTGATGGCTTGCGATCGCATCATCAGTGTGCACTCACATGTAGTTGGGAATACATTTGCGTTTTTCCGGCGCACTGAAAAATCCAAGCCCGCTAAAGCGGTCAATTTCTGTCTGGGCACGTCTGCCGGCTGTATGAGCAAAGAAAAGCGACGCGGGCACACATCAATCCGACGCCATCCACGAATATGCCAAATATTGAGCACGGTCGAACGTCTGCCGCACGTACGAACCGGAAGCCGGGGAAATCTGTGCTCGCGCGCTCGACTAGCGCCATCGGGAATCGATCAGAGATGAAAGAGGAAAATCCATCCGTACCAACCACCCAAATAGACGTTTCCAAATTACACGCGGAAAGAAGACTTTCTATGAACTTCTTTCCGCGTGTACTTCGGAATAACAGCAAATTGATCACTAAGCATCGAAATTTACAATGTCTCATCAGGGGATCAATTGGTAGCGACGTGTCGTAATGTTCGATTTCGGAATTAATTCCCCCGAAGAGAAAACCTTAGGTCCTCCTCGCTTGGAATGAGTAATGGGAGAGTAAATTAAGAATGAGCTTTCGGGCGTCCCGGCGTCGTCGAACGTTAAGTGCTTCTTCGTGCTGGTTCCCCGATCTCCACCCTCTCTCCTAACGCCATCCATGGAAGGATGACAAGTGACGGAAGATGCGGAAGCGTTGCGTCGTTTCCACGTGGCTCGTCGATCCCGATACCGGGAACGATATCAGCTACCTGTCTATCCGACATACTAGGCATCCCCTGACGTTCCTGTCATAGTATCCCTACTTCTTACTACTACTAGACTGCTACCACCGCCACCTCCTGCCATTGGCACTTATCGGAACAACATGCTGACGAGGAAAGCGCATCAACCATGTAACATTGTCACACTTCCTATGTCCTCGAAAAAAGCCCACATTCCCCTTCGAAACCACTTTCATACAAAGAGGGGTGAGACATATATGCCCGACCTCACATATATCCCGAGTTACGGATCCCTAAACCCAAGACGTTGGTATAAAATAATAATTACCCTTTTTCTTCCCACTGCCTCTGGTGATACCACCACCTCCCACACAAGTATCCCTTCCCTCTTTTTCGGCATTCGTTGTAAATATTTTTGCTTGTTTTCTACGGATGTAGAGTGTGTGGGGTGTTTGCGCAAGAGTTCGGAGATGCGTTGAGCGCCCCAAGGTAGAACCAGAAAGGAGCTGCTACATTATGCAAGAAGTCGTGACTTCAGCTTACCTGCAACAAAAAAATAACACACGAAAATGTAGTGAATGTAAATATTTACCGAGGTGTGAACGACTTGGTATGTGTTTGTACGCGGGGTGGTGCGAGTTGCATGGGCCGAGAGCGTACGTTTTATGGCGTGCAACGTGTCGGGGGTTAAAAATTGGAACGAATGGCACGTATGGTTGTTTGCGATAGTGGTGGGCGAAAAAAAAAAACACGCACACACCAACGCTCGAGTGGGCCGGAAAAGCGAAAACGGAATCAAATTTTCGCAGGTGTCGCAAAATTTTACATTCTCGCTACCGTCAACCTCCTCTCTACCATCAACTCTCCTCTCTGTGCTGAACCTCCTCTCTGTGCTGAACCTCCTCTCTATGTTCAACCTTCTCTCTTCACTCAACCTCTTGTATTTCTATCTCTGTCTTCAGCAAGGATATAGAAAATAAGGGTGTTTGGAGTTTACAATCCTCCAATAAACTCACTCAACCGCCCGATCAAGCAGAAAACTTTACGTTTGATTTCACTTGAATAATAGTCCTCGATACACTCGCGCCCCGAAGCAGTGTGCCAAAGTCTCTACCCTCTATCGTCTATCCGCAACTCGCCAGAATCCCAAACCTGGAGTGCTAAACTTCTCGCTTGGGAAATCCGTGGATTTACAACAAAAAAGAACGCACACAATGACCCACTCACTCTCCACAGTCCGACGCAATGCTTTAAATTCAATTTTCCAACTCATGGTCCCATGAATGGTGACGCCATTGTTGAAATGCACCTACCATGCACCATGTTATTATTAGTCGCCGGGAATCGTTATTCAATCCTCCAGAGTTACTTCCTTCATTGACCATCATAGAAATTAATAGCTCTCTTATCACGTACACTGGCGGATATATCTGAGGTAGGTATCTCGTGGTGCTGTGGTGGTCGGTCCCAGTATGGGTAGATAAAGCGTGTATAACACCTCATAAACACCGCATCACATATTGTTGGTTATCAGTTCGGTAGTGGGCGGAGAAGACTAGAGTTTGTTTGGCGTTGTTGCTCGACGCGTTATAGGAGCCGGGAGAGCGATAACGCTGCGTGCACCCTCTTAAATCACCTCCTTTCCACTCCCAGGCTGGTCGGTTGCACACCAAAACCGCTGATACTTATATGATACTAATAATGACACGCCGGATGATACTACCGATACCAACGACAGTGGCTTGCCGCATTAGATTCTAATCTCTGCACAATCAGGGCTAATAAATTACAAATTTAACCGAATCCAGCAGAATTCATCGATAATACCACACGCTGCACTATACGATCCTAGTTGGGACAAACTTTAAAGGTTCCCCTGTAAGTACAAGAGATTTTACGAGATTTAAAGGTCTTTCCCTCCCTATCTAAGTCCTCTAAAATATTCAAAGCCACGCAAAGATTTTTAAACCTCTCGGAATTGAATCAAAGAATCACGTCAAGGATGGCTCCCTTATCTTCAAGAGTAGATTCCCGAGATTTTTCTAAATACCGCCATTTCCAACCATTAGGGGGAGAGGGCTCGGAACATTTAGCTAAGTCTCTTTCAATATAGGAACCATCTCGATTGATATTAAAGGATAGGGGAGAGCGATTTTGGAAAATGTGAAAATTTACAATGACCCTCTACCCTTGAATCGTGTTGATACCCTCAACTTGAGAATGACATGTTATTCCAACAAACCCGAGGTTTGGGATTTTTCTTTTTTTTTCTAGTGCTGGGGTCCAAACGAGGGCTCGGTAGAAGCGGAAGAAAACCTGCTTTTGGGTCGGCTACTAGAGATCAGTTCGATCTGAGGTATAACTAAAGCAAGGGGATGAAGGCATGGGTAAAGTGCGAGCCGATAACTCGTCACACACGAACGCGCCACAGTAAGGAACGACCAAGAAAACTCTCGGATAGAGATGAAAGTCGTGGAAACTTGTGGTCTTGCGGTCAGTCAGCTCCGACGACGGTTTGTGGTGCACGCACGTACGCTCCGACCACCCGGTGGTGGCAGGCAGCTACACACAAGCCGAGAGACGTGAAAGACTTGCCCGCGTTCTATGGGAGACGACCGGGGCTGGGGCCGGAGCCGGGAAAAGAGAGTTTTAGATATTGGAACCAATTTGCTTTACGACGTGTCCGCCCGTGCCCGCAACCGAGATAAATCCGCCGCGTGACATTTTTTAACCTCCTCGCCCGTTTGCCGTCTCCACATTTTCCGCATTTCCCACTTTGGCACATATATTGCCTGGCCAGTATTCGAGTGGTCAACTTATTACGAAGCCTTGAACGTGCGGCAAAGTCCGGAGTAATAAAAATCGAATCTATGCCCATGAAATATGAAATAATTTAGACCCCAAGGACGTTGGGACGCGAATTGAAGGTTTCCCTTTCAATTCGTGTCCCAAACGTGTCGAAATGGCAACGCGGGCGCAAATTGTAAATAGGCGAATATGAGATATATTCAAGTCGAGTTAATTGAACATAAAACACTCGGCTAGGACCGGAGTAAATGCTAGTACCGGCAGTAAGATGGCGGCCACCAACTGAACAGAGGTTCTGTGTTAGGATAGAGTTAATAGTCGAGAGCGGCTTGAATATTTCATCTCATGGTGGCAGGCACGTGTGTTAAAGGATGAATATGCAGTCGGTATACCTGCCAGTGACTTCCGTCACATTCCACTTCCGCGTTGTGACGTTGAGCGCACAAAAGTGAATGCGAAATGCTTTCAGCTAGCGACGACAACTCGACGATGAAACTGGAGGATATGGATCGTTAAATTGCCATTGCTGCGCACTGGCCATCCCCATCTTGAACAATAAAACTCCCCGGCTCACCTGGCGCAAAACCTGTACGGACGAGACTGTCGACAGGCCGACACAACCCCGAATCGGGCCCTATAGCCACGATTCTGGAAAGGTTTCGAATGTCGACACGCTTGTAGTATGGTACGTTGGGATACTGCTTGTAGCGAGATTTCCGTCGAGTCATTTGGGATCCGGGCGTTGGTCGTAGTCATAAAATCGCCGTTATTGGTCAAAATGGTCGAAATAGTACTCGGCGTGCATAAAGTAGCCAAGACGAAATTGGAATTACAACGCGGGGCATACTATTTCATTATTATTGCATGTGCGTCCGATTCGGAAGCAAGTTTCGGGTTGTTACGTTTCGCGTGTTGCCAAAATTAGGGGTTTCCCATTTAATGTAATACTCGCTACTGCTACCGCCAACTACCGCTACCACCTACCTCTACCTTCTGTTGCCATCTACCCTCTACCAGTAGTATGCGGTTCATGTTCGTCTCGACAGTATCGAGGTGGAATAATTGATAAAGACCATCAAGAATAAGGCTATTGGTAGATGGAGCTTCTACCCGTCAAACCTTCTAAATTACAATTGACGAAGACCTTTAGGTCAACATCAAGGGGGGAGCCAACAAATCTCGCATGCACGCACGCATGGGACCCTCCCCTACAACTACCACCTGTGAATTATACAAATGTAAAGATCTCGGAAATAAATTACATTAGGGTGGTCGGGCGACCACGATGTCTTAAAGGCGGGAAACCCCAAGACTACTTTCTAAGGCATTCCGTGCATTATTAGACAAGTTCCGTTGAATGAGACTTGCGAGTGTGCGTGTGGTGACTATTGTCTGAATTCAAACTTCCAATTTCGAACTTCCAACTTGGAAATGCGCGGCAGGTCCGGAAAGGCGACACACACACGTCGGGCAGGCGTCTGCTTTCATTCGGCAGTGACTTGTGAGTTCATGTGCGGTTTGCCAGGCGACACTCGGTGGCGTCCCCACGAAAATCAATGACTCGTCGTCGGTGTTGGTCTCGGGGTTCTGATGGGGGCCACCGGAAAACTCAAGGCGGTTTTGCGGTGCACCGGGCGAACCTAATTACCATCCGAGAACGGGAAATCCTCGACAAAGTAGTGCTAAGGCAACCAAACGGTAGGCATGCCATGCCATGGGAAACCACGAAAACAATATCGAAATCCGCGCACAAACGACGTCAAATTAAATGCGGTTTGCGTTTAATCCAAATCCCGTGCGACATGCCGTCATTTCAATCGGCAAACGTGCGCTTTCTTAAAGTATTATAGTCGAATTTGTTTGCGCTTAGTGTAATAATCTCCGACCGAGACAACTGCTGGAGACCCGAGTGGCTTGGAAGGAGTCATGTTGGTTCTGGGAGTCATTTGTAGAAGGCGAAGAAGGAGAAGGCCAAGGAGGAGGAGGTAAAGGCTGAGGAGAAGGAGGCGGAGGCAGGAGATGAAGGAGGGCATCCATGCGAAGAAAGCCAATCTGCAATCTCTACAAATCTCGGTCGCGTTGTGGTAATGACAAGTTATAAACCGACAAACCAGGCGTGCCCGACGCCAGAGTGTGCGAGAGGCTAATATGGCTCCGGTCGTGCTGGGAAGAGGCTGGGAAAACAACCCCCCCGACGAGCACAAAGCCGCTGCCACGGCGCTGCATAAACACGACAAGACAGAGAGTTTAATTAAGTCCCAAAACCATCATCATTGTTTCAGATACGCGTCCTTCCGCCCGCTACACATCCAGCCGAGGAGTCGTCATTATACCTTCCCGAAGGCGACACCTCTCACCCGGTTACCAACTTACCACCTACGGTAGATGACCTGACCCAGTCTGCCACAAGCTAGAAAAGCAGTTCCGATTGGAACTGCGTGGGGCACACTGTATAACGCTCATAATGCATCAGTACCAATGCCAGGACTATTATTATGCCCTAGACTGTGGACATAAAGCAAGACGGCCAATTGAATCCGAATCGTGTTTAGTTAATATTCATTTGTAGCCGCACAGTCTTTGCATCCCTTGACCCGTCTTCCGCCTCTCTATCACGCCAGCAACCACCAGGATAATGCCACTCTCGTGTGACCCTGTTGACTGGCGCCTGCCCGTTGCTTGCGTGTGGCGACGACCGAAGTATTGTGAAACTCCTCCAGATTGTTGTTGTTGTTCGAGTGGCTTTCCGAAGGGACTTAAATTGAATTCCGAGCCCGTCTTTGATTTCCTTAACTCTAAACCACTCGACATGACGTTCCTTCGCACAGCCGCCATCAACCACCCTACCGGTGTGCATTCTAATGGCCACCTACATCATCTGGGATGGAGAGATCCCTTCCTTGCACACCCTGGAAGATGCTAATGTATGCCGAAAGAAATGTTAAAATGCAGTCGCCTGGAAAATTAGCCCTCGGCATGTGTGAGATTCAATAAACTACTTTCACGACCGACCTTTTTATGCACAGCATGTACACACAGCAGAATGCCAGAATGACGGGTGTCACGAGGGGCAAAGAGCAGATACGCCGACACGCATGTGCGACTAGTGTGTGCGTAAGATGAGTACTTGCACTTGCGCTTAAGCCTTATTCAATCGGAATTATGTGCTGTTATTGACATGCTAGCTAATATAATATTCTCGAAAGGCACGGCGCGCAACGGTGATTCGAAAATCCGATTAGGAACGTCAACGTACCCACAATGCACAACTTGCATGCTTATTACATGCATGCGGGCTGAATATTTGTCCTCATATCCATCTGCTATATTAATAATGTATTATGAAATTGATAAAATTGGTTAATTTAATGGTAGGACAAATACATTGCGGTTTGTTTATTACTAGTCAATATTGAACTTTTATTATTGAATTGCTTTTATGCGTTTATACGCTGTATAGCTTTTGAAATAACGATACCTGATAAGCATATATTT
This sequence comes from Mimaenictus wilsoni, assembly GCA_027575185.1. NCBI lineage: Eukaryota > Metazoa > Arthropoda > Insecta > Coleoptera > Staphylinidae > Mimaenictus > Mimaenictus wilsoni. The sequence continues at coordinate 29,089 of JAODAC010006574.1, forward strand.
ATTCAGTGTGTAAATAAATACGTACGATTAAAAAAAGTGATATTCTATTGATAAAATATCAATATCGAAAAAGTATCGGTGATTCTGTAAAAAATTATCGCTACCGTTTAAATGCTTTTTTACAAAATTATCGATACTTTTCGATTGTTTTTACAAAATGACCGCCAATTTGCAGCCAATTATCGAAACTTAAATTACTATTTTAAGAAAATTACTATTTTAATACCTTTTACACAATTATCGATACTTCTTTAGAAAATTATAGATACATTTTCAATACTTTTTACATCGATATTTTTTAGTTATTTTTATAAAATGTTTTTTAACAAAAATATTCATAATTTTTCTATATTTTTACAAAATTATCGAAACTTGCTAAAATTTATCGATACCTTCTCGATACGTTTTATGAAAATCATCGATACATTTGTAGCTAATTATCGATAATTCTTTGAAAAATATCGCAGTGATTGATACTTTTTTGGATACTTTTTATCAAATCTTTTGATACCTTTGTAGATAATTATCGTTAGTTTTCTAAAAAATTATCGATACCTGATACAAAATTACCCATACTTTTTATCAAAGTTGTCGATACATTTGTAGACAATTATAGATATGATTGCAATATTTCATAACATTTATTGATACTTTTGTGGAGAAAAATCGATAGTTTATACCTAAAAATATCGATATTTTTGAATCTTTTGTACCAACTGTGCTAGTAAAGCTGTTACTGAAGATCCTATACGAATTTTATTATGGCATATTTAAACTCTGATATTGTAATTTCAATTTTAAAATTCAGCCAGCATCTGTCCACGTCCAACCCGAAAGCACGCATTATAATTACGAGTCCCCCGACAGTGCCAGATGTGGCTGGCGCTCGGCCGACGCAGCACTGGTCCACCCACACCCACCAGCATATACACACACTGACTGCTGCCCTGCAGCCTGGGCGAGAAATTATAATATTTAACAAGCCGCAGCCATAAACGGCCCAACCACACCGCATTCCCATCCACTCCCAAAAACGCTCGAAAGAGCTGCGGCTGGCGCATCGAAACCGATAGGGATACGCGGTGGCCCTCGCGAGGCCATCAAACCACATCATGCGCCCCCCCCCCCCCCCCCCCCCCCCCCCCCCCCCCCCCCAAGAACAAACAAAAAACCCC
>JAODAC010006595.1:0-27264 GCA_027575185.1 Mimaenictus wilsoni
TTCAATATTTGTACTTCACTTATTAGTGCACGTCCTTTGTTAAATTAGCTTAAGTTGTCACTTTTTACGTACGACCTGAGACGCACAATTTCTATTTTCTTCTGGAAAATGTTTGTATTCTGCTCATTCTTGCATACAATATTATGACTTCCTTTTCATAATTTATTTTAGTGATTGTTAGCCATATTTAGTATACTGTTCTCTAGAATTATACCCAAAAAGTGTTATATTTAAAATTCTACTTAGTTGCTGTCAGTGGAATTACTAAAATAATATTCCAAACAATTTTGTTCATCCTCAGTTTCACCCGCACACTCATTGTCGCTGACTCCAAGTATTGTACATACCAGAAATGCAAATTAAGCATAATTAAAGAAGGAACACCCAGTTTCACCAATGCATGCATTATTTCGTGTCGATATTTAAACCTACTTGCAACCCCGAAACACTATGCGAAAACCCAGGCAAACCACACAATACAAATGTGTGTGCTTGCGGGCAGACAAGCGACAGCAACACAATTCTGCAATTTCACTGTCGTCCAACCGTAAGCTCCCGGAGCTTTGCAACTGCAACCGGCCGTATTTCGCACGTCTGGCAACATATTATAGCAAATTAGGCGCGGTCAGAGTTGCAAATGAGACGCGATTACAAAACCTAATCATTACCGACGTGAATGGAGACGACTGCACGGCGAAGCGGGCCTAATTTAACAACATCCGCCCAATTTAACGAGCGCTAGACAGTCCAACCAAAGGCGCGCATACATTTTATAAATGCAACACGCAGTTAATTAAGTTTCACCATTGATGCTTAATAAAACAACCGCGCACATAAATATTTAAGAGCACCGTTTGCATAAATGTATAAAACGGGTATATGCGAACACGGCGCGCCAGGGAGAGTGCAAAAGGCGTAAATGTTTTAATTGTTTAGTCAAATACACATTGGCCCAAGAGTGGCATCGTCGAGGGTTGTTGTCGAAGCGGAGTTGTCGCATTGCCGAGCGAATTTTCTATGAGTTTCGCAGTGGGAGGAAAACTTTTTTTTGGTGGCTTTTATCCAGCTTTTTTTTCTAGGCGAATAATATAATTCGCCGGGGGGAAACCATGTTGGATTATCTTGATTATACTTATACGCTTGGAGTTTTTGGTGGCTTTGGAGATTAAAAAAGGGTTTTCCATTTTTGAAAACAAAATAGTTTGTAGAACTACATAATAAATATAGAAATGTTGTAATGTTTTTTTTTTGAATTTGTAGTTTTGAAAGTAATGAAAATTTTAAAAGCCCCATTATTTGTTGCTTGAATTGTAGTGATGCTTAAGAAAGTTTCTTGGCTACAAAATGGTTAAATTTTGTAAAGCTATTTTTGAAATAAAATTAATTACAAAGCTTTCTAAAAAAGGGTCTGGGGAATTCAGAACCGGGATTGCTAGTTGTTTAATGTTTACAACTTCACAATCCTTTTACAAAACATCGTTATAATTTAATATCTATATGTTGAAATCTATAAAGCAACAATGTTTTTCTAAGGAAATACATTTGGAAATATTCGAAAAAATTTAGCAGTAAAATTGGTTGCCTACAATTTTGGCATTGCTGCATTGTAAGTAGCTTATGATAAACAGATTTTACACTCAGAAGAAAAAAAATGACTATTACCTTTGTTAGGTTATTCCGATTGAATTCTTACATTTGATGTGTTGAGATTTTCAAGGGTGAAAAAGAGTTTTCCGTTTATAAAAACTAAATAGTTTACGTCACAACATAATAAGTCTTGGAAAGTTGTAATGTGTTTTCAGAATTTGTAGTTTCAAGAGTTACGAAAGTTTTAAATACAGCAATGTTGGTTGCCTGTATTTAAAGGATTTTTTGTGAATTAATTACTAGTTTCTATGCGTCCCGATTAAGCTGAATGCACTGAATATAATAATTACTCGAGCAAAGTGATAAAAAAATTTAATACTGTGAATAGCAAACAAATACACACAGTGGTTGTATAGATAGCCCATTTCTAGGAACGAACATTTAATAGTAGATAGGCCTAGATTTTTATCAAACTGAAAATTGATGAAAGTTGCATAGAATAAACTGATTTCACGAACTTCCAATGAAAAAAGTCAACATAAAGCCAATATCGGTCAATATTTTAACATTGATTATTACACTAATTATACATATTAAAACTAAGCACCCATCCTATCACATGTAATTTTGATTGCCTATATTTTAACAAATATAAATGAGGATTGAAAACAATCAAAATAAAAATAAAAACCCATTTTAAGCCTTGGCGTCCGACATATTATCATAATAGATAACCACGACAATATCACCCCAAAAAACTCAACCATCATTTTTAAACGCATTGCACGTAATATAACTCCATTAATTTACGATTACACAACACGCCCACCTTTGTGCGTCCCTCGCACAACGTGTCCTATCAATAATGAAATGGGCGTAGAAACACGATAAGTTGATTTCGTGACAGCGCGGCTAAAGAGAATCACGTGGGTAGTGGCAGGTCTGGCAGGAAAAAAAAGAGAGCCGACGAAAGGTCGCTGTCGAGTATCGCGGATATGTCATTCGAGGAGGGGCACCGGCTGAAATGAATGATTACCCTTGGCTGGAGCGCCTCCGCCGCCGCCGCATCCTCACCCATTGTTGTGCGCATCATCACGAGATGAGAGCACGAATGCGCGTTGTCTACCCCAGTCGCTGCAGCATCCGAGCGTTGGTCAAAACATTCGACATTGCCGTCAGGCGCAACGCACTTGTCTCCCTCTTGCTTGCCTGCCGAGGGTTGTTAGCAAGAAACACGTAGCCTTTAAATGATTACTGCTTCTGTTTTGGTGCATGCCACCACCGTCCTGATCGATTGTGTGCTGGCCGATTGTATACCGATCATCTTTCATTCGGCCACAACATATCTCATCGTGAACAGTAATTCACTATCTGCACCTAATCTGTTACTATCAATCGTGATTATTCTGTCTGTGTATATTTTCGATACTGTGCCCAATGCTATTATTCATTTTGATAGTGTGTTACTTGAATAATCAATTATAAAGTGAAATTAATTAATTATTATAAAAAATGGTGAGTGAATTGTTGACCGTTCTTCTTTCAAAAGGCATATTATTAAAGCTGTATATTATTTTTGTACTTAATCTATAATAGGTTTTGTATCAACTTCCCTTTTGATTAACTCCGTTGCACGGTGCACTTTATGCTGACAACGTTTCGAAAGATAAACTTCCAAAATCGTGGAGAACGCGGAAAACCTAATTAAAATTAATTGAAATAAACAACATCTTGAATTAGAAAAGTATAAACTAATTTTTACCATCATCCTATAAAACTATGAATTCTTAACAAGCAGGTGTTTGTCAACGCACTTGAAACTACACATTTGCCACATTTTTAAGTGAAATTATCTCACTATGCGCCTAGGCGAGGAAGGGCGTTCAAATAGAAACATAAATGTGTCCGCCGGCGAAACTCGAATACGAGGGGAAAAGCTGGTGCAAGTGAAAACCGGATGCTGCGTGCTTTGACTATAGCGTGGGCGCATGTAAATGAGCATGCCGGCAAACGTGTCGCTATCTCTCTGATGTCGCATGATACAGTATCGTTGTTACCCAACACGGACGCACCGCATCCCTGACTTATATTCGCGCGACACGCCGGGCCGCTCGCGAAAATCTACATAATATGCTTCGTCGAATTAGTGCGCGACGCGCCATATCATTAGACACTCAATAATTTACGAACAGAGCGTGCAAGGGCGCGCAAAAAGTATGGGACCCGATGTGTCGCATGCAAATTGCCACAGTGGCGCCTGTTTTAATTAAGAAATTTGCGAAATTTGGGCCTTTGGGTCTTTAATCGCGCAAACATACGTCGCAAACATTTTGTACTTTAGGTGATTTATTCTATTTTATTTTAAAATAAATTTGTTTTAGTTGTAATTGGGTTAAGCCATGGTTCACCGGCGCCTCCGCCTTTTTTAGAATAGTAAAAGCGCAGTGTTCAGGAACAGTAAGGCAGGGAACAAGTTATTTTTGCGAATTTTCTAAGGGAAACTATTTGGTTTATCGAATTGTGTTTCTTAGCTTTGAAAAATATGGCATTTAGGAAAACCCGTTTGAAAATGTGTAGATATTGAGGTTAATTAAACCCATTCAATCAATAAATATTTATTTAGGTTATAGTGTAATCATTTCTTGAGATTTTTGTTTGAGCCTTGCATCAGGCATTAAGATAACACACTTTAAGGACAGCTAAAACAATTAGAACAAAATGTGGACCCTAAAGTAATGTTTCCCGGCGCATCCACCATCTTCTATAATGGTGAAAACGCAACCTCTTTGCATGACCTTCAGAAATTGTGTAACTATTTCTGAAGGTCATGCAAAGAGGTTCTTATAGTTAGATTGAACACTCATGTTAATGTTAAAAAAAACGAATACATTACTCACGGCGTGCACGGATTCATAAAATAAATATTTTTGAAGTTATACATTTAGGAGTATATTTATATACCTAATGTTTGTTTTACACAAAATTTATTTTTATAACCCATTAGATTTTTCAACAAAGAAAGGGGAGAAATGTTGGATAAACCACCGTGTGGATCTCTGCATTAATGAGTTGGTTTACAACGCAATTCACGTTCTGATCTAACTGGGAAAATGTTTTCCGTGTAGGCTTATAACATGTCCAACATACAAAACTCATAATATTCCTGCTTAAGCTTAAATATTACAACAAAAAATCCAATTCCATAAAAAAATCAAACATTCTTTCCAAATTAAAAAGTAATTACATTCGCTCTTTTTACATGCTTAACGTTTATCGAGTAATGCCATCACAATATTAATTACAATTGCGTCGTTTGACTTTTATTTGGTGGTTCGCACATCGAAAGCGTATTTTTTCGGAGTGTGATTACGATGTAAGCAACTGAACGAGTATGTGTGGGTATGATTGTGTGTATGTGTGTGTCAAGCCGGGCTGTTTTCCGCACGAACTGCACGCGGCGAACAAAGTTTTACGCTTTTGAAGCACTTTTCGTCCGAAGCGACGTTCGCGCTCATAGCCGCCGGCGTTACATACCCACCCACCCCCGATGCCTTACACCCACCATCGTAGCCCCATAGTCAGCTCGCAGTGCACCGCGCCCCACCGCGTGACGGTTTCGGGCCGATGGAATGCGAGTTTCGGGGCGCCGGAGCTACATTATATCAATATTTTCTCATCCCCTTAAGCAAAAGAGTGTTCCATCGCCATTCTCCTATCTGAAAAGAGTCTTGAATGTACTTAGACGCTCCACTTTGCACGGCTTCCCGGAGGATATTAAAATGTCTGAGCACTCAACACAGAGAAATTGAAACGTAGTGTATTGTAGTTAGGAGTAGGTCAGTCGCATTATCAGATCATCTCATATTGTTGCATGATAGACCAATTTAAGCTATTTTGTTGCTTAGCTAGTTTTCCATTTATTACTATTAAGAGGGAAAGTTAGGCTCTTGACTTTTCGATAATATCAAGAAAGCACCTGGATTATGATGGGAGATGTATTACATCGGTATCATTGGAAACCTGAACAGGAAAGGCGAGTCAGCTATTGCCTACTGCGACGGAAGATATAATTCCCAAATATGTTCTACGAGCGCGTCGAGTCTTAGAAAAAAACACATTCGAGTTTGGGCACCTGATCCTACTATATCTTGGGCACGTGTTGATAAAAATTCCCTTAATACATTAATTTATAAGTAGTAGACAACCTTTAATGGCACAAGTAAAACTTAACATACTAAATACTATCAAACAAAAATTGATGAAATAAATACCATTTCAACAAAAAATAATCAAACCCGCTAAACTTCTTTTGCACTTTCACATCATATCCTTACTCCGGACCCCTTCTGCCTGGCGTTTTCCTCCTTTACTCCCAGGGTACTTTCAATTTGACGCCTCCCCCTAGTTGATGGTAGGTAGGCGTCCAATCCGCGCTGTTTCCTTCCGCTTTGTTATCACCTTCAAAATTGCCACCCCCCTTCCAACCTCACTCAGCCACCCTTTTACTCCCCTTTTTTCCCCTGGTAATCATGCACCCACTCCTCTTTCATTCCTATATAATCACTCCAACATGCTCCCAGGAATCCGTCCCCCTTCCACGTAGGATACACCTGACATATTCATCACCCATCCACACCTTCCATCCGCTCTCTTCTGATCCACACAGTGCTCTAGCTATCAGTCTTTTAGCCGCTACATTCATCCCGATTGTCTGCACTGCTTTGTATAGTGGATTATATATGCATTACATTAATTTATAATATAATGCCAATAAAGGTTGAATGTATATTATAATTTATAATAAAATATGTTTTGACTGAATTTCACGTTGAAAGAGTTTTTAATGAATAGTTTTTTTTCTGATTCTAATTATATAAAAATCAACTGGCATACAAACTGGCATGAAAATGGCATATGATTGCAATCGGTGTTAAAGGGAAAAAAGAATGAAAAAACGGGACAACTTCTAGAGTGCAGCTTTCAAGAGCTTAAAAACTACGTTTGATGTAACTTGAGTTGTCTATATAAAGTTAAGAGCTTAAACTAGGATATATAAAGTTGCCTAATTCACTTAGTTTGCTCCAAGGCTTAAATTCAGTGTCATTTCCAACAATTTAAAATGGTTTGATCAAACTCCAAACATCCGTATTGAACAATTTACAATACATATAATTTTCAATAAATGAATATAATTTTGATAATTCATATTCTTGATATAACATTAATTTTAATTGAAAGTCAAATGTTTGAAATGTATGAGAATTCCCCTTTTTTACATATTTAAACGAGTTTAACATGCATGAAAACGCAAAACTCCAGAATGTTCCGCACATAGCGACGAAATTAATTCCGTTAATGTTACTCCCAGCGCAACTTTGCCACTCAATGTTTTTGTTACTATAAATTCCGTATTAAACTATATCCGTTTTTATGTAAACCACTCGACGAACAAGTGTTTACCAGTACTAATGTTTTTACAGCGTCGTTTCAGCCCGGGGATTATGGTAAATTTGATGCAAACTTGTACAATGATCGAAAACATGAAGTGCACAACTCCGGGGAGCGACACAATTAATAATGCAGCGGGACAGACGTTTGCACAATTATCGAATTCGTGTTAGCAGCGACATGCGGCACATTTGCGAATGCACCGCCCGCCACGCTTTATTAATGCATGCTGCTGGTAGTTAAATCCGATGCGCAAACTGTAACGATATTTCAGGAATCATCCATTTGCCGCGGCTACTTACTTTACGATGCAGGGCCGACAAAGTGGGCGTCAAACCGCTCCTGCTCCTCGTGACTACCAACACAAACGTTACCATCACGATCGCGTCAAGTTGTGTTTGCGCGTGAATGAATGAATACTTAATGCGGCAAACCAACGCCAATCGATGGAATAAACTTTGCGCATTACGAGTTTGCCAATCAACAATTCCTGTATTGGTTGACTTGACTGCTTCATCGCTTCGGGACACTCACCTGCAACAAAATACATGGAATATTCAATAACATTGCACTGTAAATTCTTTTATGTGATTTGTAATTTTATTGACGATTCCAGTCAATGTTTCGAGTTTTCAGAGCAAATAAAATGGCATTTTAAAAGTTGGTGGTAATTGTTTAGGACTACTACACAAGGAATTTTGAAAATTATATTTACGGTACTCAAGTGGTGTCGATTCGGCGGTTAAGTAACGCCCTGTGTGAGCTCACTCGGCGCCGATTCGGCGACGCAGCGCATCCAGGCACCGAGAGCTCGTTTGTGGACGGTTACACTCATCTCGCGTTGCCAATGCGCGCTTATCAAAAACGATTCCAGGTTGAGTATAATATATTTTAGTTAATTGAATATTTCTGAGATGCTACGTGTATCATTTCGTTCAAAAACGCTTGAAATTACATGTATGTTTTTACATGTCAATGTTTTTTGTGACTCTCTGTCATGTAAAATCGTTTAGTTCTTCATTACTAAACATTTCTGGTTCATATTATTCCATAAAATTAAACAGTATACTGCGTAAGAACAATATATAAGATTTACAAGTACTATTTAGTTAGAATCGAAAACCAGCATTACTTTTCTGATTTCCATTTCCACTTACTTAGTTAAATTGAAAATGTTTCCAACATGCCTGTAGACTGAAAGTGCAGTTGCGAAACTAAATGAAAACTGAAATTATAAACAGATTGATTTTCTACCTAGCGATCGCTTTAGTTCAGCTTAAGTTTTGAAAACAAAACAAAACTTATCTCGACTTCGACTCGCATCGCTGCGCGTCTGCACATATTCAAAGTAGTGCGCAAACTGTGCAAGGAAATAAGAAGAACACAATTTTATCAGAGAGAACAGCGCCCAGCGCGTTGCAGAGAAATTGGAAAATCGCCGGCACGTACGTATGCTGCGGGGGGGCAGGGTAGGGTTGGGTAGCGTGGAAATTGCGGAAAAATCATGCGAAGATTGATGGCCACGCCGAACGAAATCGATTAGCAACCTTTACGCGAACTTCATTATTTTGTTAACATGAGCGCAATTTTCCTCACGAGCATTTGCTCTCCTTTTGTTATGCTATACAGAAACATACAATAAACTATTAATGTTTCCCAACAAAATGAGTTTACGGAAAATATTTGGATAGTTCGCTGAACATTCTAAACGAAACGAAATTATTATTAAAGTAGAATTTTATCATCATCAATTCAAATAAAAGTACATAAAGCAATGAATAATGATTTTTCCAAAACATACGCAAAGCCCTATAAAAGCAGGTATTTATAAATCATTACGGAAATTCAAAAGAAAGAGAGGTATGGCTAAAGAAACACGTCGACGCCGCCACCGCCATCATAATAAAGCGAAATAAATTATAGATAATAAATCTCAAATGTGACCTTAATAGTATTGCCTACCATTCATCATTTAAGGGTTAATAGAAATTCCACATTCGGAGGCATTTATATCATCCACCTTGCTTGCACCATACACCCGCGCGTATGTTGGAGAATACAGCCAACTGCCACCGGCGAAATTTTCCCCATTTTCTGATCGGTAGTTGTAGAAAGCAAGGCGGTTGTACGCCGACACCGAAGGCGTCGAAAACACACAGTACAACATTGTAAAACAGCGAGTAAACAATACGTTCACTCAAGGTTCACTTGCTGCACGTCTTGGAATTTTCACGCTCGGCTGCGTGTATGACACGTTTGCGACCCCCAACCCCCGAGGGATACAAAGGGGCGAAATATTAAAAGATTCATAAAAATGCCATAGTGTGAGCTTAGCGGAGTAAACCAGCTACCACCGACCTCTATTCGTAAATATTATGTACAATGGGTCTAGTTCGTAGACAGGTGGAATTGCATGTGGCAGTTTTCCGGTTTTCTGCATTTTCTCGAAACACTAAACGACACCACGCTTCCTGGAAAAGGGCGATGTTGGTGTGGCACGAAGTGCCACAAATGGCCTCGTAAAATGACGGCTACTACATAAGCTTGTGTCGGAATATATTAAGGTTGTGTATTTTTATTGCTATAACCTGACTGGTGGCAATCATTTTAAATTTTAGTGGTTAAAATGTGAATTTCACATTGTTACGAATGTAAACATCATCATATTTAGTGTACAAAGGTACATTCCATTAAAAGTTTCGAGAAAATCGTGAAAATAAAGTGTATTTCGAGAATTTTTCGATAGGTGGCGAAACGTACATTATTTCCTTAAAATATTGTGCGACTTTTTATTTGTCATTATCTCGACCGAGTCAGACAGTTTCACGTAGCGGCCAAATGGTGGAACTAAAATTCAAACATTGTTTTTAAATGATTTCTAATATACAAACTGTAGAAATATCATTCATACTGTAATCGATTCTCCATTAAATGCAATTCGTTTTGATATATCCTAAGAAGCCCACAATTATTGCATTAATTAGGAAATATACGTACAAGAAGGGGTTTTCCGAAAAGTGACTAGTCATACATTTGTCAACTATTTTCCTGTAATCCTATGTGTAAAATTAATGCATCAGCCCACCTGGGCAGCATAGCTGGTAGTGCATCGGTCTACCACGCAGTCGGACGGAGTTCGAGTCCGATGGGTTGTCTTCCCATCCGATCATTATCTTCACAATTAATTCACAATTAAAAATCACACTAAAAATTCACACCTAAGAAAAATTTCACATCTATAAAAATCTACTCATCGGGATATATCACAAAAATCGCAAAAATTTGCGCAACCCAATGCACTCAACACAGAACAAGGAACTTCTATCAAAAACAATTCAACACTCACACCGCATGAAAAACAACTTGATAAGCCACAACAACAGCAAGAACAAAAAACGTCGCATTACAAATCACATTGTTATATCATGAAATATAAAATAATAATAAAAACTGTCAACAAACCAGGCTGAAGGACCAGTGTGGTCGATGGCCAGGTCTACGGACCAAATACAATTTTTAATGCATCATATGATTCAGAGTGAAATTTTCTGTAAACTGTTGCCATACTTTTTTCATTTTATTATTTAGCAGCGAAATTAGGACTGACAAAAGTTGAGTATAATAACGTCAACATTTTCGCATCAAGAAAAATGATTGGAAAGGATTTGTCACAATCATTACACTTTTAATTTCATTAGCTGTATTCTTACATTCACAAAGCGTACACCAATGGATTCAGAAGTAAATTTGCCAGAATCTTCAGTAATATTTCCTTCACTTAATTATTTAGAATCGATATAATAGATTACTGAAATTTAGCCTAAGACTGACGACATCGTTGATTACAAATAATGACTCATCCTAAATTTTCATTTTTTTAAATATTTCTCTTCATTTTTGGGCTTCATGTAAAACATTACAACAAACTATATTTAATAAAGAATTAATTATTGCATGAATGCGAAAACATCGGTTTGTATATTAGAGACTATTTTAAAACAAAGTTATAGTTTCACCATTTAGTCGCTATGTGGCACTGCTGTTCTCGGTTCGCATGCCAACTTTTCACGAAGTATCAATTGTTTTTGATCCTCGCAGCATGTATAATATACGTACACAACATTAAAAAAAAATAATAGGCGTTTTATATATTTCAAGAAATAAATATTAAAACTAAATGAATGAGAAATAAAATTTTACAAGTCTTGGAATAGACGTATTCGTACCTACTAAAACGTTAACAAAGACAAGTTATTATCCAAAGAAAGGCACATTTCCCGCGGTGCTGTACTTTAATAACTTAAAACGCTTCTGTTTGTCTTTAATTAATACTTCCGAGTGAATTCACCATTCTCTACCTGGCATTATTCATTCACCGTATTTATACGACAAATAGTTTTCCTCTAACAAGGATAATATAAATATGGAATATCGTCAACACTTTAAAAGTGAAGCGACCCGCTTTTAATTAAAATTTCTTACTACTTCTTCATTATCACAATATTTTAAGCGAAAATAAAATAATACTGCATTTCCCCATTGCTCGTTACTCAGTTATTCTAACCTCGCATTTTTTCTTTCCGCCCATCCTTATTCGGAAATTTTATGAAAGGAAAAAGCAGCACATATAACGTTAATTAATATGCATAATTTTTGTTTCAGGCCACATTTCCCAGCTTTACATCCGAATTTTTCAGCTGTGAAGAAAAGCTCGGCACACGTCCTTTGCTTTGCCTACTCTTCACGAATATGAAATCGCATTTTTTCGAACGTGAAAATCATAAAATAAAGCATTAATATGAGTGCAAATTCATGAAAAACTCATTTAATTCTTATTATTGTTTTAATCAGTATGAGCATGTTCAACATGTTGGCGAATTTCCATTAAAATCTTTAACTCGTTAGCGCGGCAAAGTAATACATAAAATTAAAAATTCAGCAACGATTAAGTAATATAAAATATTTATACACTGCGCCTGTGGGGGAAGGGAGAGATTTTATCGGTTAGGGATTTACATTTTGGCTTTTAATTAAGCCCGTTTGAATTTTCAGCAGCAGAAGGAAGTTTTATTATAATGAGAACAAGCGCGGAAAAATACTTTTATAACTTTAGACAATTAAACTTTTCCGTTGAAAGCGTTAATGTTCGGCAGGGCGGGTGAAAAGTTATTAGTAGAATAAATGATAGTAGAATATTAGAGCGATTTCAAATTTTACATCAATCGTTGTTACAAAGATAACTTATAGTTATAGCAGTTAGTAGTTAATAAATTTTATAATGCTATAGTTCAATTAAATTGATAGAATTTTAAGAGATGTATCCATTCTCAAACGGACTACTACCATCATATTGTCATGATGTATGACTGCAGCGCTACCTTTGATATATAAATATGAACAAATGATTGGTAGGCAATTTTTAAGATGTTAATGTTATAACTTTGAGTGAAGGTAATTATTTTCCTTTTTAACAGTTTATAGTTTTCCAACTGTTAATTGCGAAAATTACGATTCCTATAATTTGTACACGTAGAAAATATGGTTTATTGTTACTAATCAGTACATCGCTGAAAAGCCTACTTTGGTGTATTTTTCAATATAGGCTCCAATCTTTGATACACCTGGGAAGAGGGTGTACGAGCTTTCGTATTAGTGGACTTCCCGTTAATAGAAGTCAATCGTATTAAGTGGAATATGCCTCCCGCCAACCTTGAGGATGCATGTTCTTTCATGCATGGGAAGTTTCAGGAATATATTCAACAAGTTCACAAAGATCTTTCACCTCAGATCTTTGAGAATCTCGCTGTTTCTCGCGAATAAATGTGGGCAGCCTTTTTGTAGCGCTGTGAACGCACTGGATTCACATTCATGCCTGAACGTCCAGAAATCAGAAGATTACAAGGTGACAACCTTGATAATTTTTAAGATCATAATCAAGATTGTAAAGGCAACTTCGCTGCAGATATCCATCATGACAATATGATGGTAACTGCGTTCAAGAATGTAAACATCTCTTAATAAAAAATTAGCACAGAAGTTACACAACCTTTTTATCAATGTTTTACAAATGAGTATATTTTCGTACAATGTACATTTCGCCGCAAGGTATCATCAGGCACTAACCTGTTACAATCGAAATTCGCGTATTTATACAAAAATATATTTAAAATGGTGGTATAATATTGCGGGTAAGGGGGGAGCTTAATATCAGGTCTAGTTCGTGTAACTTCCGTGTTAATTATTTAAAATGTTTTACAAACAACCGACAGTGAATTCCATCTATTATATATTAAGAATGTGTATACCACAAGATTAACTGTCATTTATCGTAAGTTAAAATTGTAATTAGTGAACTGCAATAACCATATTCTTTTTAACCGCGAGTGCTTAAATAAACAACTTACACCCCGTTACATGAAATGCTTCTATATATAGGCCAAACTAGCCGAAACTTCAACATTCGTTTCCGCGAACATTTACGTCTCACTACCAACGCAGGAATTCCCCAATGCTCTGCACTAGCTGACCACCTCATTGCTTCGGATCACAGATGCTTCATAGAATGCGTTTTACCAACAACCGACAGTGAATTCCATCAAAAAAAGAGTTGGTAATTCCCAATTCCGATGATTTAATAGAAACTTGTTATTAAAGAAGTTATTGTATGTTGGTTTGCATTCGTTAAATATATTTTCCAGGTCTTGGTTCGGTGTTCTGTACCGAAGAAATGACCCATGAATCAAAGATTTTCGATAATTTTTCCAATGTCATAATTGCTTATAAGAGCATTCCTAAGAAAAAGTGAAATATCAAAAATAAAAGGGGTTTCGATATACACTTGTTTTCGATAAAGTAAACATAAAGTTCCATTTTTCAATTTACTTGACAAAACGCCAGTGCAAATACATTTCATATAAATTTCAGTTTTCTGCCAACACAAATCTATATTACCAGAAAGGTACTGAGAATAATCTGTGAAATGTATTATACCTAACAAAACTTATACGTACCGTGCAATAGAGAAGAGGGACAAATCATAGGGGTTCTAATATAAATTTATGCGGTTACATTTAAACAATTGAAATCATCACTGCATCATACTACAAGTCATTCTTCATACAAGTCAGCAAAACGTACAGTAGAAATTAACCATATATCAAAGAGTTTATATACATTTGCGGAGGTAAGTTTAAAAATAAATTTCGCTATTCTATTTCCATTGCATATTAGCACAAAAGTACTCCGAACCAAATGCGAAATATCCTATTGTTGTCTAATTCAATTACCGCCCGTGCTATGTTCACATGCCAGCGGTACCAGATCGGGCAAAACCACCGCTCGTGTTGCAAATCCGCACAAGAATTATTATCGCCTATTTCACTCGGCTCTCGCACGCCATCGAACGTCAACCGCAAACACGCACCAACTCTTTGGCTTGCCACACCCCCGCATCGAACCCGATGCAACACCCCACCGCCGCGATGCACTGGCTTGCTTCCTGTGTTGCACCGTATTTAATCCGTCTGCATCGGAGCGTGCGCAATCAAAAGGTGGCAAGTTTAATTCGCAATTAAGTTTTAATCACTTTGTGTTTGCGTGCCACTGCATTCGCCAACAGCAAGGCGGCGCATCGTTTTAATTAACTATTTACTGCCCTAATTAAGTCGAAACTATCGATAGCTTTGCAGAGGTATTCGAAAATGTTCTCCAATGCATCACAAAGTTGCGGACACCCTCTTTTCATGTGCTCAACGATTGATGACTAAGGCAATCCGCTTTTTCCTTTCGATTTTCAATTGAATGCTTTTGGTAGTCTATGGATATCTTGTTGAGATATGGGAGCGAAACGTATTTATACGTCGATTAGATTGGCGGCTATCAAAGCAAGTGTCAGTGCGTTAAGCTAGAAGAAGCCGTAGCGCTTGGGGGGCAAACGCAAGATCCGTGCTTTACTGGCCTCTGTCAATCGTTCCTTTTTCGCCCGGATTAACCCGTTACAGTCCCACGGACATTGAACATCGGTTCGTACGGCTTTTGCTTGTTTTTTCCTCTTCGTATAGTGAATTTGATTGATAGATCCCTTTCTAGATTCCGTAAGGAACTATGCAACCAATTAGGTATTTCTTCGGAATGGAGGTTCCACGAACCGAACAAAGCGAAAACTTTCATCAAGTTGAATGTCTCTCATGGGAATAAGACGTCTCGCAAGCTGACAATTAGGTCGTTGTTAATTGTATTAAGTTATTGGATGTTCTAACTTCGATTCAAGGTTATTATTTTCGCTTTTTAACAATTTACAGTTTTCTTACTTTTAATTGGTTAATTTACCTTTGTCGTGGTAGTACGAAGGTTGTACGAAAAGTAAGGCTCCTTTAAGTTTTAAGTTTTATTTATGCATTGTTGAATAGCTTTCCCTTTGTTTATTTTTTAACATAGTCTGTACAGTTTTGACACATCTGGCAGGAGGGTGCTCAAGCTTTGGTATTAGTGGAAGTATTAAGTGGGAGAGGATCGTATTAAGTGGAAGAAGTGACCGCAAAATTTGAGGAAGTGGATTCTTTCAATTGTGCCGAGGTAAGCTTTAGGAATGTATTCAACAACTACACAGAGTGATTGTCCGATCTTTGAACAGTTTTTCGGTTGTTGTTGGTTGTGAACGTATATCGCAAGCCCTATTTCGAAGCGCGGTGAACACACTGGGTCCCGTAGTGGTGTAATTACGACGGAAGAGCAAGGGGGAAGTGTTCTGAGTTATAGTCCTGCTCTGCTGACTGTGTGATAACTCCGTGTACCACTGGGTCCACATTCAGTAATTGAACGTCTAGAAAGTAGAAAATTACAGGTCGACAACTACCCATTGCTTGTGTTGTCATGTACTGGAATTTAATGGAGAGATGAAGCTCATTTCGCGCCATTCACTTCCCAAATACCTCTATTCCCTAAAACACATCATTATTAACTAACGTCCTAGAGTTTACAAGTTTGGTGGTCGTCTTAAAGAAACCTAAAATATCTTATCTCTAGACTAAAATAATATAATCTTGGCGACACATAAAAATCCAAAAATGCTACGCCGTTCGCCACACTGTTGATCTTCTGATTAATCGTATCCGAAACGGGCGGTCTTCCTCTCTGGTCTTCTTCTTGAATTAACGCTCGACCCTCAGGAAAAGCTTTACATTATTTGCAACTGTTCTGAACTTGCATTTTTCACCACAAACCTCAGTTTGTTGTTCATGAATCTTCATAGAAGTAACTTTGTAACCGGATTACTGATCAAACTCACTGGTCAGGAGTGGCGATCTACACTACAATATAAATGTTGGTGCATCATCTTGTCAGGCAACTCAAAAAATGGGAACTATAAAAATGCACAATGTGTAAGCTTTTCAGCGATGTGTGTAAATTAATAACAATAGACAGCTTTTTATTAATAAGAACCAAAGGAACCTAAAAGTTTTTGGACAATCTTCATAGTCTTGAAAACAAACGCTTTCTACAATTTCAACAACGTGAAATATAAGAGCTTCCTTTTGAACTTTGAAAAAAACTTATGAATCCATGTTAGCGAATATTTAGCTGCGTAAACTTTCTTTGTGCACAGTCGGCGTCGACTTTGCAATATGTGCCGGCGATTTTCCGGCATCGTTGGTCTATAGAGGTATAAATTTAAGCCGCTCAACCAATATCTGGCGAATACCGAGACGCGCCAACCATGATCGAAAGCCGTCGCGCACTTCGTCGCAAAGTTTAAATAACGGAAAATATTATTTCGGCGACGAGTCGTCGATATTGCAGCTGAAGCGGAGATAAAGTGATGGCATTGTTTGCGTTCGCGACGAAAAGGAAATTGCACCGCGACTTTCAACGCCACTGCCACCGCCCCTTTTACCAGAATCTCCTTTACCCCCTCGCACCCCAGCCTCTCACAATGATGATTCGTATGCCACCATGCCGTCGACGACAGCGCAGCATATTGCACACCCTCAGTGTGTTTATATATGCCTCGGCGAGTGTGCGCGTGTACAGATTTAAATCCAATAGAGTTATACGATGATATTCTTCAGCAAACGTTTCACTCGGCGACATTGTGGCTCAGCGGTAGATATTGGGAAATTGGACGGCTTTGGAAATTGAATTCGAGCGCCCTCATCCTTTTTTTTTTACACGAGTGTGCTTGGGTGGGGGTGGAGTGGTGGGCGAGAAGTTAACGATTGCTTCATTCAACTTTTAACAGTCCTAGTCGAATTTTCGGTTGGAGGGAAGGCGGAAGCAGGGCTCAGGATCAACTCCTTTGAAGTTTTAATTCCTTAAAAATGAGATATGCAATCGAATCGGCTTTCTGAAAATGATATTGGAGAGTACATGCCTCGACATTCCGGCCTCCTTTTTCGCTCTCGAGCGAAAGAAGTAAGAGAATAAATCGGAAGCGTATAATAATGTTATATATAAGGAGAGCGCGGGCAAAAAAGGGGGACAATAAATTAAATCCGTCGAAAAAATATGCGATATTTTTCGATGGGAGTCCGGAATTTAATAATGGGCAATATCATTTGACTTTATATTGCAATTTGCTTACAAATCGGGTTGTATAAATCATACTTATATCGTATAATGAATAATTTTATTACATTTATTGATTCGGAATAATTTATAAATTCTGCCCTATATTATTTATACATTTTTGGAGTTTAATTGTCGAGTTATACATAATTTAAACAAAAAATTCAACTCTATTTTATTCTAGCTAGAGTTTCTTGTCCGGATATACTCAAATCCGAGAAAAAAAAACGAGACCGAAAACGGGTGCAGAATACGCGGGTTTCAGTTTTAATGCGATTTATGGCAACCTCATGGTCACGTTGCAGTTGGGTCCTCTTAATATAACTTGGGTTTTTGAAAAGTTTATAACGCTGAACCTTAGTTTTCTTTTTAAGGCAATATCATTTAACAGTTTTGAAAACGATCCCGAAACCGGGTTCACTTTCAAAAACCTAAAACTGAGTTTTGAAAAAGTCTCCAGCTCATGCAAAGCAATTTGTCATCCAGTTTAATAACAAATTTTAATTTCTCTTCATTTATAAGTTCGCCAAGTATTTGAATAGCTGCGTGGCAATACACTTTGCATTGTTATTTATACAGGAATAATATTTTCTGGAGCGACTATGGCTGCCGCCAGCAGTTCCCCTGTTGAGAAGTGGCAGAAACAGCTAAACAGAGTAGCCACCACCAGCGCCTGCATCTTTACGCGCGCGCAAATGCCATTATGGCTGCTACAGCCGCCGCTGCAAGAGCGTTTTCTAATTAAACTTGGAGTTTATTCTCGTTCCATTAGGAATTCCGGCCAAGATTGCAAGCAAATCGATTTCATTAAATAAATTGAATTGCACAACAGCGTATACCTTTAACAAACATATACAAACGGTTTTTGTTTAGATATTTTATTTTCGGCTGTTCCAATCCAGATCTTCATCTGTCGGCTCTGTCTGAGTGCACGTCTCGCTTCCGGATAACATGTTGTCTATGTACATACATGACGCGCGGTAGCGTGGGTGGATGAAGCGAAAACGAGGGTAAATACACAAGTTTGTGGTTTTTGTGCTTGCAGCGAGTGCGAGCATGTCCTTATATTTATGTTGCGCAACGCAGAGGCGTGCTTGAGATTTAATTACTTAACAACAACATAATCTAACGTCGGAGAGATAAGGCGAAGCTGCGCAAACATCCAACCGCCGGCAAAATTCATTCCAATCCGACGTGTGCCTAAGGGATTTTCATAATTCGCGATTTCACCGCCGTTTTACGCCCTGATTTACGACGCAGCACATCGCTAAATCATTTTTAAATTTCCGGTCAATTACAAGAGGACCAAAAAATTGGCCATCTAAAAATAGCGTATATCTATAAATATTGGCGCCTCCGTCGACATTTTCCAACATTTGCACGTTTCATCTATTTTATCTATATTTCACTAACTGCAAAATTCGAGAATGTGAAATACACGATGTGCAAACATGCGAATCGTGTATGTTTTGGGTACCTTTTTCAACCCGGAACCGTGTTTACCAACCATTCAAAACAATATCGCGTGTGTCGATGTTGTGAGGGCAATGAAAGGGAAAGAAAGGTTTCGTAACGCTTTTGTGCTGTTTTTTTAGAGGGGGTTAGTGTAGGTTTGCTGTAGTGGACGTCAGTTTGCCGAAACTGTAGCGGATTCACCAATACTGCGTCTTAAAAATGTATAGGTTGAAAGGATTACGTCCAGTCGGGATCAAACGGTCCTTTGTGATATTTATCAAAAGGACGCTGGCAATGTTTGAAAAGAAACCTTTAAACCTCGGATACGGCAGTGTTATTACGATGCGCAATGAATCCGGATGTGTGTGCCTCGCACGATTGCCGTGTTCCTACCCGTCCCTTCAAATTTGCCCCATAGATTGGTTCGTCATAAATACGAGCAAGTTTAATTAAATTTTAGAGTGGACTTTAGAAATCCAAATGAATACCGAGAAATAGACACATATTTTGCAAATAAACGAGAGAAAATACATTGATTGCATGGAATTACGAGTACTTCCAACAATACAATTTTTATCTGTAATTGAATATTAAAATCATATTATATGTGCTGATTTATAGGCAAATATGCGCTGCAGCAATATAAATAAATTTGTGGTTGTATACAAACATATGAGCAATATTTTATGAAATAAAATGAAATGGAAATAATCTCAAGGGAATAAAATACAGCAGCATTCCAAAAGAATGTTTCCACTCGTTTGTACTCGATATGCATTCAATACATATATTTAATCATATTTAAGTATTTAAAGCCATAAAAACAGTGGTAAAACTATATTTCATTTGATTATCATTTCCAATCCTGCAAAAAATATTTGAAAATAAATTGTTAATAATCCACTGCAGTTTTGAACAATTAATGTTATTTCAGTAACAGTTATGTTAGTTTAATGTTCCAGTGTTACATAGTACAGATTAACAATGTACATGATTTTCCAATGTTAATCTCAAAACCGTGTGAAATTATGCAGAACTTCAATGAACATTATGGTAGATAATAAAATTGCAGTTTAACCCAGTTTTATCAAGAGATTTGCACTCTAATCGAATAACTACAAGGTGCAGTCGTGTATTTGTAGGGTTACCATAAGATAATTATATTCCATTTTAATATGCATCAAAGTTTTAGGAAATATCTTTATAATCTCTTAATACTTTTCCCCTTAGTGATGACTTCTACTAATTGTTGCTATTCAAAGCTCTATTATTTTTATAATAATATAGTTCTGCTATTTTTAAAGTGTGGAATATGGTTACCTTGCAATATAATAACTACTATTCTCTAATGGAGATAGTTAAACTACACTTACATTTGCCGCTTTTCTGTAAACTCGAACTTTTGCTAAACTTAGTTTCCAGGTTTTGAAAGAGAAAACCGCAGTTTCGAGTTCGGCTTTTGGGAAATTAATTGAACCTGGTCAGCAGTCATCGAACATGCCGTTGCACCATTTGGCTACATATTTTTGTTTAGAAGTTGATATAACATCTTATTTTACCAAATATATCTAAATTACTATTATTACTATTACTAATTACTTAGTAATTATTAATGTATAAATTTCTCGGTAAATCAAACAAAAAAACGAGTGTGCTTCTGACTACACGACTGGAGCAAAGCTAAATATATTCTTATTAATAATAAGAATATATTGAACTTATAGAATCATTATTTTCATAATTAAATACATCAGTAATTACTGTGATAGATTTTAAGACAGAAGATAAGTTTTGCTTTGAGAAATAAGATACTCGTGTTTAGGAATGAACGTTTGAAGTTAGTAAAATATCTTAGAGACATTATTTTATATCTGTTAAATTGTCATGCCTAAGGATCAAACATTTTTATCATCAAAAGTGTGATCTTTGGCTTAAATAGGGGCTAAAACTGTTTTGACTATAACCATGAAAACTTATTCCTGAGTACAAAAACGAAGTTAAGAAAAATATATGAACTAAAAAACTTATACGAACTAATGCGTATTAAAAAAATAGACTAAAAACGAAGATATGGACGTTTGAAACGGAAATACTGTAAAATTTTGCACTGGACGACGTCGATGCCGACGGGTGTCTGAAATTAGATAGTACTCAAACGTGTTGCGTGAATTTCACAATAGTAAGTCATAAAACCGTTGTTTTTAAAACCACACTTTTAGAAAGAACCATTTTTAAAAAGAAAACATAGTCGCGGTTTTTATATCGGTTTTCGGTTTCGATTTTTTAGCCGATTCTCTTTAAGCCGATCTCTCACTAAATTCAACGTTGTCACGAATTGGACAACGCATGTGTCAAGGCATTACCAAGCGTTGCTACGACGACCTTCAATCCCTTTCCCGCTTTGCGCCCCAAAGGGATTTCTTGAAAGCAGTCGCGCCCAGACCAAGCCGCCAAAACCTTAGAAATTGTTATAATTAGGAGCGCGATCCGACATCTTCCGATCGCAATTAATTTCAAGTCAATTCCCGGTCGAATATCGAACATGCAGTGTTGTCTTTGATTGCTGTGTCTAACCTCGAAATCAATAATTCCATTGCGTTTACTGCATATATTAGAAGGAATACAATGCCAACAGCAATTAAATATTTTCTAAATGTATTTATATTTTAGACTAATTAATTGAAGCTTAAGAAGTGTTTTCTTGTAATCGGCTATAATGTACTTATTTCAATGCACCTTAATTGCCGAAACTTTTCTACTTTCTCTATTTCAAAAAGGAGAAAGTGAAAATAAATACCATGCCAGAATTGATCAAGAGGATTGGTGAATAATCCAGGTTTTATGCAAACAAAAAGTGACTTTGTAGGGTGGCAGAGTATTAGGCTAAGCCCTTTCTTTATCCACCAGCCAATTTGTCGCATTTAAGCTCGACGCTGACGTGTCATATTGTTTCAACGTCTGCGCATAATTTCACAAGTGACAAGTGCGCATTGTGGTCCAGCCAGCAGGATAAATAATAGCTGTTTTGAAATATGGCGGATTAGTCTTAACATCGCAAACGTGTGCGTTTGTTTTATACCATCCATTAGTTTTCGTGGATTTACTTCGAAGTCTACATCAGGTTGTTGATAAATTTAGTTCCAAGAAAGCAATCAATCATTTCATCTGGAAAAAATACCAAAATTCTCCCAGGAATGTTTTTTACGTAAATAAATTCGTAAGTAAATTTAGTCTTTACACAGCTGACAAGGACAAATTGTTGGAATTATCCGATGTTCTTATCTTTTCAGATTTTATTGGCCACATTTGTCAGGAGCGACGGATAAAAAATCTATCACATTTCCGCATAATATGAGTAATATTCACATATATAAAATGCGAGTGGCACAGTTGGTCCTGCCTGGCTGACAGTCGCAGGAATGGCAGGAGGAAACAATGCGTTTTATCTGCGGCTTTGCCTCATCCTTCGTGCGGTTTCCACGCACGAATAAACGGTGTTTGTATATACTTACTTCCTGCTATACAATTCGTAGGAAAATGAAATTCCCAGCATATGCAAAATGAAGACAATTTCAATAATCGAGTTTCGATGTAACCTAGCAAAATTAGACTCTTCTAGCTCGTTTTTTCCAAGACTTAAAACGACAAAAAAGTAAAAACTGTATAAAAGGGAGTGAGAATTACGATTAATTACAGCCGCCACTGCCGCACTGAGTTTTCCCTTTGATTCACCGAGACGCATTTCATTTGTTCGTTAATTGCATTTATGTGTTTGCGCTAAAAGATTCCGCTTGCAGTGTTTTCTTCTGTGTACCCCAAAAGATGAAACTGAAATGCTGCGAGACTTCAGGCCCAAGTTTCAGGAAAAGTCCATCTTAATGTGTCATAATTTTCAGTGGCTACTTTTGAGGTTTCATCTTGTTTTGCCATTAAAGTAGAGAGATATTTTTCTCCAGTTTCAAACATCGCCTATAAAAATAAAATAGTTGCTTCCTTTTACGATCGGTTTATCTTTTATGTTTCTCCCAACGAATTCATACTTTCCTAGAGGAAAATTTCCATGAATATTTTTCGGCATAAAGATTTATTTCCTCGTTTTATTTGCGGTTGAGTGTCGTCATGTTTTGTTGTCGCCACAACTATTGTTCGCTGTGGACAGCTTCCAAACTTATTAACACTCCAGAACTTTGCTGCAGATTGCAGTTGGGCGAATGGAAGTAATTTTTGAACTGCAGATTGTTCGCTACGGATACAAGGACGCAAGTCGAAGGAAAATTGCACGACATCTCGCTCACGAGAAGCTCGACGTGTATCGGAGGCATCGCACGCCGATTGTTAGGAATGAGCGAAGATGAATTAAGTGCAAATAGTGCGGAAGCAATCGCGCAAATTGGAAACCGTCGCGCGTCGAGAACAATACTATTTTTACGTTATTACACCCAATCGTAGTGTTGTCGATTTATTGCAGTTGCCGTTGAGTTCCTTACGTGTCGCCTCACAGTTTCATTTTCACCTTTTTTTCATTCTTTCATTTTTTGGACTGCCTTTCAGAGGTGGATTTATCTACGATTTGCAGCTTATTTCCGCTTAGTGGTCGAAATTAATGAGGCGTTATTTCGTCGTTCGCCCGAACTGTGACAAACCGCAAAATTAATACATTTCGAGTGTCCATAAAGCGCGGCGTTTCTTGGGACTTTCGGGTTGAGAGATTTTTGGTCCTTGGAGAGGAAGCACAACGAGGGTGGTCGTGCTTCCTCACAAACACGCGGTTATGATTCATGATTCCTTCTGTCTTACAACGGCCATTACGCCTCTTTTTTCTCATACTCTCATGTTGCGTCCATCCTCTACCGAATCTCCAGACTAATATGACCAAAACCAACAAATTCCGCCCTCGCTGTTGGGTTATTTCAGGTTTTTGCGCAGCGAGTTAATAACCTGCAAGGGGTCAGCCCGCATAAAAACGGAATAAATTTCACAGCATCGTTGGGAGCGTTTTATGTACCACAACAAAGTTTTTAGTTGCAGATAAACTAGTAACCGACAAACCCTCGAATAAATCTACGAGAAAATTTGATCTGGAACTTAACCAACTTGTATAAAAAATGAGAAAGTGTGATTTATGAAATAATCATGACAAAACAAAACAACAGAAAAGTAAAACAACACTTAACTCAATTATATTTCGTGTGAAGTATAACTCGAGCTGTTGCTTTGACCTAAGATAGTTTCATCACAGTTTCAGTTTGAGAGTATTCCCGTGTAAGTTGAAGTGAAGCGTCTTACTGTAAGCTTTCCGACGTGTAAGCTATGCGCATAAAGCCAACTTTTCAAAAATCCTCGCTGCAAAGAAAAATTTGCATTTCAGTCAGTTACATCGAGGTGCACTAAACGGCATTCCAGCCGAACTTAGAAAGCTCTCAAACGTTGGAAACAAAGCTTTCTTGCCTTCACCGACTTGGATGTTATTATTCGAAGCACATGACGTGCTTCGATATATCACATACTAAAAATGTACTGAAAAGTAATTTATTAAAATGTCACTTTAAATTAGCCATATTTTGAATAAACGTAATTATTATGGATGAAATGAAGTCTTGGGCTTAGGTCAGAACTGATAAAATATACGAATTTGAATGAAATGAGTAAATAATGGCAAATTGGGTCACCCAGCGATCACCTGCGGTCTGGGTGCTCGCATATCGAAATACCGCTTTCCCGGGGAATATAAGCTGTCATCGAAACGACAAAGCGCCGGATAATTGAACTCATAGGCCTACGTGGTGCCGAGATAGAGAAACAATGAACTGCAACGTGCAGATATACTAGCCGAGCTCGATTCGTTCGGTTAACGCGAAATTAGCTCAGCGTCACACGATACTCAGCTGCCCATATCGTCAATGCAAATTAATCCTGTTTTAAACAGGATAATATCTAAAATTATATAGCTAGATGAGATAATGTAGAAATGGATTTTATATACAACCGCCTGCACTGAAACATGTCATTTTGACATGATATTTAGTAATTTTTGCTGCTAAATATAGTATATAACTATATAAGTACGGAAACGGCGATTTTTGGCACTCTAAGTTAAAGGTTCGTGCATACCGTGTGCCGCTGGTAGAAAGTGAACCAATAGTTTACTTCAAAACCCTTGTTTCCAACCGGCCCAGCGCTAGTGTGCGGAAAAGCCGTCTTTCGTTGCATACATGTGAAGTTTAGGGTATTACAAATTTGGGAGCAAGTACTTTGTAATGATTTTTCCTAGCTCATTCACACAACTACTATCATACATTCTTCTTTGAACGTCTCCAGATTAGCTAGCATTGACATATCAAAGAAGGACATGTAATTATTTAGCACAATTAAGGAATTTACAAAGACATTAATTAATTTAAATTGAAATTTAACACGGAAAGAGAAAATTTGAAGCCCCCGACCGGGTTTGAACCGGCGACCTTTGGGATACCGGCCCCAATGCGCTACCAACTGCCACGGAGACCTCGGGAACCCGACCTGGTACTTCGAATTAACTGTATGATAGTAGTTGTGTAAATGTGCTAGGAAAATTATTGCAAAGTACTTGCTTTCTAATATGTAAAGTACTAGACTATTTCTACTCTCGTTGTATTATGAACACATTTCAGTATTATTTTTGATTAAAAAATATTATTCACATCTTCCAAATTTTCAAGCCCTTCTTGTCTCTAATGCATCGAAATCTTTGACGGAGAAAAAGTATATTGTTCAACTCGCATAGAATTCCATTTCCTCAATGGGAAAAGTGTATCATTCCATACTGAATATTCAACATAGTAATTAATTTGAATTGTCTAGCGGCACCGTCCATCCACTACACGTGGACAAAAGATCAAACGGGCGCTGCGCCATGAGTAATTGCTTCTTTACGCACGGCGTAGTGAGTTTGTTTAGACTCACTGGCCAACTTGAAACTTATTCCCAGCTGAACTGTTTTTCCGTGTACATTTCCGAAAACAAAATATTGATTAAACATGTGCTGTGCGTTTTTTGTCTCTTTACACATGGTGCCAAGCGTACGGAGGTAAAAAAGCACGGGCTGGTAATAGCCGTTCGCAAACAACTTACTTGATCTGAGTTCTATGCGTCGTTTGTTTTCGATTGGTGTCATAGGTAATAGTATACTTTACAACAGAAGTTTAAAAAAATACTGAACACGTCTGCTTGTAAATACCTGAAAGCGTTTATATTATTCTCCTTACTCTACCAGAAACAGTCCTCTACCAATCCAATCTGAATATATGAAATAGAAACTGATTTATCTGAATGTTCAAAAAATTCAATTTCCTCGTATGTGCAGCAGCGGAATGCACACCAATCGACAGATTCAAAAATAAGAATTTTCACGATTCCAGACCGTTTATTTTGCCTCTGCATGAATGAATTCGACGGGATTAGTTTGCGTCGCATTCCTGCCGAAGCCTTCACCACGAGTATCGTATTCATTCGTCATAAATTCCAAAAATCAATGCAGTTTCACCCTCTTCACCCCTTCCCACGTATGGGAAACTAACATTCCACCGGCAACATCCACGTGTTCACGTGTCCACCATCGCATACGACCGTCCGCTCGTCTGAAAAGAACCGAGTTTCCATCAGAGTTATTTTTCTCTCCCCGACTACAACAATTTACGACAAGAAATATTTCACCTCTTTCCCGAAACAATACGACAGTTACAAACTCTATGAGTTATTCATTCTGACGCTCTTGCATGTGAATGCGAATGTGTTGATTTCCAATTCCTCCAATTTTATTTGTACGTTTATATAAAACAACGCATTTGTCAATGTAGTTTGTAGTTCCTTAACCTGGAAGTTGGAACATGCGAAACAATGATTTGTCATTTATTACAATTTCAATCGATAAACCTCATAAGCCTCATCAATTTCTCATAAATAATAATTGCTTGTTTCGTATTGTGTTCATAGAGTTGCTGGAAACGATGTCCCGGGTTGATTTCGTTTGTCGAAATAATGATGCGGTGCCTTGTTGCCCGGCGCGTCCACCAAAATGTATAGCGTTGTTTCCAAGTATGCTCTCCTTCCCCGGTGCGATAATAAAGGAATGTGTAAGACGCGATGGCGACACCAACGTCCGCAATATAAAAATAAAGTCTATAAAGAAGTCGAGTCGAAGGCCTTCGTATAAAAAGCCATATTGTGGAAAAG